>JAUKNK010000112.1:3310000-3560000 GCA_030765055.1 Mantis religiosa | reverse complement strand
GATATTGTTTGTGTTACAAATAATGAATTAGCGCACCTTCAAATTAGTTTTCAGCAATATTTCTTACTGTTACAGGTTTTTCTTTCCGATTCCTGTTTCATGACCATAATTAGAAAACATAAAGAGTTATATCACGTCCAACGCTGGAATCATGAGTTGGTTTGCTTTATCTATATAGTTAAGTCCAGGAAGCTTTTATTGACGGTACGAATTACGCCGGGTCAGACAGTTTTATACACAATTTATATAAATTGTTAATATGAAGCTATTAACAATAAAGGAAACAAATAGGTATATACAAATATTACAATTTTTAGCTTAAATGTTCACTTTTCCTATAAGAATTGATGATACTTTTCTTACAAATTGTTCGGGATCGAGATTTCACGTAAAACTTCTACACATCGTCAGCCGGAAACAACAAAGCTGTTGTCATCGTTACGAACGTTAGTGGTTGCTGTTATAAGAACCATTTATAAGAAAGGTATTATCAATTCTTACAATATAAGTGAATTTTTGTGTAACAAATTGTTATATTTCTTCTTCTTCTGCTCTCCAAGGTCTAGGTATGCGGCCTGTTTCGGCTTAAAACATGTATGACCATCGTTTTCGTGGTCTTTCCGGATGTCTCTTTCCTCTAGGTTTACGGCTTATAACTCTTCTTGGGATTCTATCTCTCGGCATCCTCTCAATAAGCTCTCTCCATTCATTTCTATAATTTATTATTCTTTCTTCTAAAGAGCTTATTTCAACATCTTTTATTTTTTCATTTGGGATTTTATCTAAAAGAGTACATCCCTTTATCGTTCTTAAAAATCCCATTTCGACAGCCTGTAATTTGTTTTTGTCTGCTTTTGTTAATGTCCATGCTTCAGAACCAAAAAGAAAGGCAGGCACAGCCATTACTTTATAAAATTTCATCCGTGTTTCTTTTCTGGTTTTAGATTTTAGGCTTCTATTTATTATGCAGCATGCTTTTTGAAACATTGGTTATATTTGTAAACACAATTTATATGTTATACCTAGGGTTCCTTTTGAGTAGCCGCATTTGCTGCCTGTCAATCTTTTGAGCATTGTTAATATTTGCTGTATACCTTCTTCAATTGTTTTATTTGGTTTTCCCATGCCAGCTTTGAATTTACACTAACTGCTATATATTTGTAGTTTCTGTTCAGTCTGTGGTACTATTGTCTAGGTTCCGAAGTCATCAATGCAGTGTGCACATTGAATGTTTTGTAATTCATTTGGTTTGGAAGTAATTTGTGCAGTAATCATTTCTCTTTGTCCTGAGAAAGCACCATTAATATGTCCTTCTGTTTGTGTAGAAATTTCCTTATTTCCCTTAAGCTATTTGTTTCCCTATAGTTTTGTCTTTTATTCTATCTGGTTTCATTCTATACCTGAACACTTCTTATCTTGTTCCTTTCTTGTTTTAAATGCAACTCTGTCTATAGCTGGTTCGACTTTTTAATCTATGTTAAAACATTTTATATGTCCCGAATTCTATACCTTCTGTACATTTCTTTTTTTTTACCTATAAGGAATACGAACTACATATTGTTGTTCAGCTTTCCAATCATTACAGCTATATTATGTTTCTCCGCAATGATAAAATACACTATCATTGTTTATTACCCTACCCTCAATTCGCCTTTGTTCATTTTACTTTAATTATGTGATAACATTACAAACCGTATGTTAGTAAATAACTTGCTTACGTTATGTTTAATATTCCTTAGCTTGTACTCGTGTCCAGTAGTGGCTCTGGCGCTCGTCCATAAAGGCTATACTGCCTCTGCGCGTTGATCTTGTTTTTTTTTAAAAAAAATGGTCAGATAGCGCCCTCTATTGTTACTTTTGGCTAATACTCCCTGTCCCTGCAGGTTGTTTATTCTGATGATAGTATCATGACCTTAAAGAAAATACAGGTAAACAATAAATAAAGGAATGATTATGTATAACCCAGAAATAAACTGCAGACAAGAAGTCAAATACCAAGTAAATGTAAAAATTCACAACGATGATCATATTTGGTTTAAGAATAGCGTAGTAGAGCTTGGAGAAAGTTTTGAGTACTATTCCCTGTTTCTTTAGATTTTCTCTTCTGGCCACTGCTTCATTACTGCCTAAAATGTATAATGATAATTTTAAGTTGTGCTTAAATGTGTTGTTAAGGTCGGATAAGGGGGAGGAGGAGGATGAGGAGGGGAAGATGTAGAAGAAGAAGACGAAGAAGAAGCGGTAAAGTAATAATTAGTTCAAAAATTCGTTTGGCTTGTAGCACTGAATATTCTCCGAGCAAAATGATTCGTATAATTGGCGCCATTCTGTTGCCACCAGAAATATTTAAATATCACGAGAGTAAATTCTAAAAAAGTGAAAGAGCTTTCTATCATTTTGGGCTCGTAGCAAAGAGGATTGTTTGCCTCTCATAACAGTCTCGTGAGATAAATAATTTAATGAATAAAGAAGAGATTAAATAAATAAGATGAAACTTTAAATTGCATAACATAAACAATAAACAACAACAAAAAATATCGGATAACGTTTATTGCCAAAATTTACTGCGATGTTATTTCGTTACTAATGGTGAAGTGGTACACCCTAGAGTTGGTTTTGTGTAATATTCTTTATTCTTATAGAGCTTTTCCTCTGATTTCTGCTCCACCACCAGAAAACAAGCATCAAAGGTAATTACGCACACTTATTGTTTGAATCGTGAGTTAGGTCTAAAGTTTATATAAAAATCCTACAGTTAAAGACTAGTAGAATTTAAACAGTGTAAGCGTTTCCTGCAAACTTTTACAACGTTTATTTTCATAAGAACTAATTTGCTTATTAAAAACACTCCAAAACAGAATACTCATTGAAAAATTTGTATAATCATCTTTAAGTGGGAAGTAAGAAAAGAAGAAAAGTAAGGAATGTACGAAGTTGAGAAAAAGAGTTAACAGAAATGCAAATCCTAAAAACATTCTGAATGATAATAATCTAGATAAAACACGGTTAAAATCAACTGACAAATGATTTGAAGATCACGGAAGTTTTGAGTAAGAAGGGACAAAGAGATGTGAAATCATTTGACGGTCGTAGAAAAGAAGATTGATTGTGCTTCATTTCTTTCAATCTACGTAGCGTAACAAATAAATGGATATATAAAGTAATGTAGTTATTAAATATAAAATAATAAATTTATGAATAAATAAATAGATGTAAATAAATAAACAATCTAAGGCAACCAAAACGTCAAATGTAAATTAAATATCACAATGTACTGTTGTTGTCTATATTCAATATCGAACTGTGAAGTGGCGCCATCTAGAATTAGTTTGGAGTAAAATTTCCTAGTCCTCAATATCTTTTCCTCCTGTTTACTGCTTCATTTCCTTTACAATAGCTTAATGTAAGTAAAATGTAAAAATGTAGGTAAAGTAAGTAAATATGAATGTTATAAAAGGTATTGGGAGGATATGGTAGAAGCATTGAAAATTCGTTTGGCTTATAGCACTGTAAATTCTACCAATTATACAGTTCGTCTTTTTCGCGCCATTGCATTATGAGTATAAACAGTTGAAGAGCGTGAAAGAGTAAAAGGCGGCAAAGAGGTTTGAACCTATTTGGTGCCATCAAAGAGGTTTGATTGCGTTTCACTCAGTTCAATCTCGGGGGATAACAAATAAATAGAACGAAATAAAATGTTGTATAGCGTGAACAATGAAAAACAGCCAGAGTGTCGACTGTCAGTTGAATATTAAGATTTACCGCGATGATTTTGTTTTGTTTACGCATGGCGGGGTAGCGCCCACTAAATTTAATTTTGAGTACTACTTCCTGTACCTAGACATTGTTTCTTCTGATGATAGCGTCATGATCATAAACAAGAAACAATAGACAAATGATATATAAATATGTGACGTAGCAAATATAAAAATTAACCGCAAACGAAATGTCAAATATCATGTAAATAAACAAATATACAGCGAAGATCTTGTTTCGTTTAAGAATAGTGAGGCAGCGCCATGTAGAATTAATTGTGAGAACTATTCGCTATTCTCTCAGGTTTTCTCTTCTGACCACTGACACATTTGCTTTTATACTCTCCAAATGTATCATGATACTTTTGAGTTGTACTTAAATATGTATTTAAAAAGTCGAATAAGGATAAAAAGAAGACGAGTAATAAGAAGAAGTAAGGCGAAACAAAACTAAAAATATGTTTATTTTGTAAAACTGTAAAATCTACGAGGTAAACGCATCTACTTACTGGCGCCATTGGATTGCGAGTAGAAACAATTGAATATCCTGAAAGAAACAATTTAAAAACTGCAAAGAAAGTTGTGTCACTTGGAGTTCGTAGCAAAGAGCGATATGTTTGAGGTAACCTGCAAGTGACTGGGAAAGGAAGTTCAAGTAAAATGTAATCCAAATAATACAATTAATTGTTACAAAATTTGACTTCACGGAAACTTTATTCCCAACCACGCCTGAAACCTAGATTCTCACGACTCTTATTTAATTAAACACAATCATCAGAAAACAACTCAAAATACAACCAATTAACGCTGTTATATCTGGCTTCTCGACGTGCGTCTTCGAAAAGTCAACGTGCATCCCATCACAAGCATAAAAATCCCGCACCAAATTGCGCCCGAACTTGTAGCTGATTAAGATGGAGAGAAATTAACTCCGAATAAAGAATTCCTGTCCCAATCCTAAATACTTAAACTGTGATTTCTGCTCAATTATTAGGCCCCGCCGTGGCTCAGTGGTTAGACCGCTTGGCTCTCGCCAAGGCGGCCCGGGTTCGATCCCAGGCGACCGCAAAATGAGATTTGTGATGGACAACCCGGCGTTGGGCGGGTATTCTCCGGGACCTCCGGTTTACCCGCCATCTCATTCCACCGGTGCTCCATATTTATCTCATGCATCATCAGTGTCACCGCCTGCAGTGCCGTATGTAGTAAAAGCGGGCGTTAAACACTAAACAAACTGCTCAATTATTATGTTATCTAACAACCTCTTTTTATCTTACTGGATTAATTCCTTTAAATGCTATGGTTTCGGATTTATTTGCTGATATTTTTATTCCATATTCTGTAACAATTTTATCTAGACTATATAGCATTTTCTGCAGGTCATCTTCATTTGTGGTCATTATTATTTGATCATCCGCATACAACAGTTTTCAATTTAGCTCCTCATACATTAATGCCTCCATTGACTTTATTCGACTAAATCCTTACTATTTCGTCAATATACAAACTGAAATGTGAGGTTGATAAAGGACAACCTTGTCTTACGCCACCATTAAATATTACTGGTTCTCTTTCATTTATTTTTATTTTTGTGTCAATGTACATACTTTTTATGACTTCAATTATTTGTAAAGGTATGCCTCTTTTATATAAAATTTTCCACTGTATCATTCGTGATACTTTGTCAAAAGCTTTATAATACTCAATAAATAGTAATCGCTTCTCTAAATTTTCTTCTCGTCGTTTTTCTATTATTTGTTTAAGAGTAAAAACATTGTCAATGGTGCTTCTACCTTCTCTTAAACCAGTTTGTTCTTCTAGGAGTATTGCATCTGTTATTTTGTTTAACGAGTACTTATTATTTTGGCATATATTTTGTAGGCAGCACAAAATAAACTAATCCCTCTATAATTTTCGGGCCTTGTTCTTTCCCCTTTCTTAAATATTAATAACACTTTAGCTGTATTCCATTCTTGTGGTATATCGTCTGTTTTCCAACAATTGTTATATAGATACAATAATCTGTCATGTAATTCTTTAGGAGCATATTTAATTAATTCTAAATTAATATTATCTATTCCGCAGGCTTTCCTATTTCTACTTTTAGCTATACTTTCTATTAATTCTTCTACTTCTAACCGGTCTACTTCTGCTCTGTATAATTTATCTATTTTATAATTACGTTTATCTCCTGTGTTCCAGAGATTTTTATAATATTCCTCTAATTCTTCATCTGTAATGATTTTTATATTTGCTTTGTCTTTTTCCATTGAATTTAGGTTTCTAATAAATTTATAAACTTGATCTTGGCGGCCATGTAGGTTATGTTCTAGATCTGATATGTATTTGTCCCAGTGTTCTCTATTTAGTTTCCTTGTATATCTTTTAACTTCTGCTCTTGCCTTATTATAATTCATTCTCTTTTGTTCTGATCTGTCATTCAAGTACTGTAAATGCATGTTTTCTTTTATTAATTCATGTATTTCAGCGTTCCATATTCTTAGTTTCTTACCCTGCTTGCCTGCTTTCTTAGTACCTAAAGTTTCAAATGCTGCCTTTCCTACAATATTTTTTATGGTGATCCATTCTTATTCAACATTTTATTTTTATTCCTCATGTTGTTGCATATTGTTTATTATCCTTTTTATATAAATCTCTTATAGTTCCGTCTTCTAAGAGATGTACCTCATAATGTCCTTCTTTAGATGGTATTGTTAATGTTTCCCATTATCCATACCATTTCCTTTGCGATCTAATTTTACTTATAAGCAGAAAATTATCTGTATGTACATCACTTCCTCTAAAAACCCTTGTATCGATAAGTAAGATTTTCACTTTTTGGTTTACGATAACATAATCTGTGATTGAACAAGAACCTCTCTCACTTCTGGTAGACATGTGTATATCTTTATGAAGGAAGAATGAATTTGTTATTCTCAAATTATTATAACTTGAGAAATTTATCAAACTATTTCCATTGTAATTCACTATTTGTCATCCATTATTTCCTTTTATATTTTGTATTGGTACCTTTCCAATTCTGGCGTTTATATTTCCAGCTATTACTAAATAATCATTTTTATTTATACCATTCTTTACCTTCTGAAGCTGATCATCAAATTCGTCTGACTCTATTCTTCTACCTTCTTCAGGTGCATATACTCCTATAACTGTCATGTTACCTCTTTCAATTTTTAATTGTACTGTTTTTATTCTTTCATTTATACACTGATAAGACGTAATATATTTTTTAAAATGTTATGTACTAATATGGCCACTCCTGCTTGAGCTCTTACATTTATGTCTACACCGCTATATGTCATTGTATAATGTTCTAAATAAAGACTTCCTTGTTGTTTCTTTATTGTTTCTGAAATTATTGCAATGCCGATGTTTGCTTTTCGCAATTCATCTTCTAGATCATCTACTTTGTGATGTATGCCTCGTACATTCCAGGTTTCTACTTTGATTTTCTTAGATGTTCCAAATCCTTTAATCTTAACCTTTGTCTTTGCTTGGTCGTCACCAGGTGAATCTATCCGGCTTTTTCTTTGGAGATTATGAGTAATATTATGTCCGTTGGACACGCTATCAAGGTATCGCAAGGTAAGTTCAGAGAGGGGCTGCCTCTTTGAGCGTCTCAACAGAACTCTTGCCTGTATTAACCACGGGCAGAGGGTCGCCGCTTCCGCCCTCTTTGGCCGTTGAGGACTTTCTCCTTGTTACCCCGGAGGTGGGTCTTCACTTATTCCCTGAAGATTGGGAGCCTCTTCCGTCAGTCTAACCTTTTGAAGAAAGTTCCTCTTCATTGCTTGTCCCGCCGTTGAGGTCCTCGTCCGTATCCCTGAGCAAGGGCCCATTTCCAGGTACTAACCCCTCGGGGCAGGGAAACCTTCTGGCTTTATACAGCCAGTCAGCACTTCGGTCGGTCGGTTTATTATGGTGATGCACAACCTAAAAGTAAACCGCAAACAAGACGTCAAATATCAAGTAAATATAAAAATTCGCACCGATGATCATGTTTGAACTAAGAATAGCGTAGTAGCTCTTGTAGAAGGTTTTGAGTACCATTCCCCATTTCTTTAGATTTTCTGTTCTGGCTATTGCTTCGTTACTGTCTAAAATGTATCATGATAGTTTTACGTTGTACTTAAATGTGTTTGTTAAGGTTCCAATAAGAGGAGATTAAGGAGGATGAGAAGAAGAAGATGATGATGAAGAAGAAGATGGGGTAACGTGAAACAAAGTCCAAAAATTCGTTCAGTTCGTAGCCCTGCAGATTCTCCGAGTACAGTGATTTGTCTAATTGGCGCCATCCCACTGCCGCTAGAAACATTTAAATATCGCGAAAGAAAATTCTAAAAAAAAGGGAAAGAGCTTTGTATCATTTTGCGCTCGTAGCAAAGAGGATTATTTGCGTCTCACTTATACCAGTCTCGGGGAGACAAGAAATAAATAAATGATCAAATAAGAGAGTAAATTAATTAATGAATAAGAGGAAACTTAAAAATTTCAAAACATAAGCAATAAACAGAAAACAACATTTCGGATAACGTTTAATGCCAAAATTTACTGCGATGTTTTTTCGTTACTAAAGGCGAAGTGGTACACTCTAGAATTGGTTTTGTGTAATATTCTTTATTCTTCCAGATCTTTTCCTGTGATTACTGCTTCAGCACCAAAAACAAGCATCAAAGACGCACCCTTATCGTTTGAATCGTGAGTTAGGTCTAAAGTTTATATGAAAACCCTACAGCTAAAAGACGTGTAGAATTTACAGAATCTAAGCGTTTCCGGGAAACGTTTACAACATTTATTTCCATAAGAACTAATTCGGTTATCACAAACACTCAAAGCCCAAATGACCTCGTTGTCGACGGGCCCTTAAACACCACACACACACACTCACCCCCAAACACTCCAAAACAGAATAATCATTGCCAAATCGGTATTCAGTTGTTTCTATCTAGGTAGCATAACAAACAATGAATAAATAAGATAATAGGTTAATAAACACATATTATAAAGTGAATAAACAATACATTTCAATAGATAATTAATGTGACTTAACCAAACTCTGGAATGCTAATAAAATATCACAATTTACTGTTATGATCTCGATTCAATTACAAATAGTGAAATGGCACGCTCTAGAATTAGTTTGGAGTATAATTGCCGTTTCTTACAGATCTTCTCCCGCTGATTACAGTTCCATTTCCTTTACTATTGCTTAATTTTATCACGGTAATTTAAAAATGTTGGTAAGTATGAATGTTATAAAAGTTATAGGGAGGAAAGTGTAGAAGCATTGAAAGTTCGGTGGGCTTATAGCACTGCAAAATCTACAAACTAATTAATTCCAGAACTATCTCGGGAGTAAACAAATAAATAGAATTGAATAAAATGTTGCATAGCGTGAACAATGAACAGCAATCAAAACTTGTAATGTCAATTACATATTAGGATTTACCGCGATGATCTTGTTTTGTTTAGGAATGGCGAGGTTGCGCCCACTAGATTCAACTTTGAGTACTACTCCCTGTTCCTCCAGATTGTTGCTTCTTATGATAGCGTCATGATCATAAACAAGAAACAACATACTGTGACTTGTTGGTTCGTGAATTTAAAAGTCCAGTTGCACAAACTCAAAATGTTCTTTATTTCCACCGAATTACAGTTGAAACGCTTGCCGATTACACAGTATTACGCAGCGCACACAATTAACATTCGCCAGTTCGTCTGTCACAGGTCCCCTCTACACTCACAATTACGCACAACTCCTCTGATACACGTACACAGTCTTCCAGTCCGTTCACTAGGCCGGCACTCCTCGCGGCTGTTCGCCAAGAACTGCACTGACTCGTCCACAGCAGCCTTATATAGGAAGATCGCTGTGTCTGGAAGCTTCGCGGTTCGGAAAATCATCCCAAAGGTTCCAGACGTCGGGGGGAGGGGAAAGAGAAGGTACAGGGCTCGTGTCGCGCTTCTAATCATCTCCTCAATTAGTGACCTGAGATAAATGTGTAGGCGTGGTCTGAATGCTTCCCGTCTGGCCCCACCTGCCAGCTGGTTCTATCGGATATTCCGATGTTCGGGTGACAATACAAATAATATATAAATGTATGATATTGCATAGAATAAAAATAAACCGGTAACAAAATGACAAGGGACAGAAAACCAGAAGCATTGAAAATTCGTTTGTTTTGTAGCACTGCTAATTCTACGACCTAACCAATTCGTCTTATTGGCGCAATTGCATTATGAGTATAAACAGTTGAAGAATGTGAAAGGAAAGAGTAAAAGGTGGCAAAGAAATTTGAACCATTTCGGCGGCAAACAAAGCATTTGATGACGTTTCACCTAGTTCTATATCCGGAGATAAAAATAAATAGAACGAAATAAAATGTGGCATGCCGTGAGAATGAGCAGCAGCCAGGGTGTGAAATGTGAATTTAATATTAAGATATACCGCAATTATCTTGTTTCGTTTAGGAATGGCGAGGTAGCGTCCACTAGATTTAACTTTGTGTACTACTCCCTGTACCTCCAGATTGCTTCTTTTATGATATCGTCATCATCATAAACAAGAAACAACAGAAAAATAATATATAAATGTATGATGTTTCATAGAATAAAAATAAACTGGTAGGAAAATGACAAGTAACGGAAGACTAGAAGCATTGAAACTTCGTTTGGTTTGTAGCACTGCAAATTCTACGATCTAAACAGTTCGTCTTATTGGCGCCATTGCAATATGAGTATAAACAGTTGAAAAAAATGAAAGGAAAGAGTAAAAGGCGGCAATGAGATTTGAACCATTTTGGGTCCGAACAAAGAGGTTTGATTGTGTTTCACTTAGTTCTATCTCCGGAGACAACAAATAAATAGAACAAAATAAAATGTTGCATATTGTGAACAATGAACAGTAGCCAGAGTGTCGACTGTCAATTTAATATTAAGATTTACCGCGATGATCTTGTTTTGTTTACGAATGGCAAGGTAGCGCCCACTAGATTTAATTTTAAGTACTACCCCCTGTACCCCCAGATGGTTTCTTCTAATGACAGCATCGTGACCATAAACAAGAAACAACAAACAAATAATTTTTAAATATATTATGAAGAATATCGTAAAAATAAACAGCAACCAAAACGTCAAATATTAAGTAAATATAAAAATTTACCGCGAAGATCTTATTACGTTTAAGAACAGCGAGGAAGCGCCATCTAGAGTTAATTCTGAGAACGTCTATCCATGCATCATGCAAAATTAACGTTGCGAAAGGAAATTGTAAAACGAATTGGAAGTTTCTGACAAAGTTCTAGTATTTTGCGTTATATTCGGGCAAGGCATATATATTATTTGATTATGGGATAATAAAATAATATCTATGGGGGCATTTGATACGGAAATTAAGGATTGCCATAAGTAAAGAATCATGATGGACTTCAAAGGAATGTTGGCTTTTTGTTACTACACGTGCAAGGTTACTTGAGTCGAATAGCAGTTTTAGGGAAAAGTTGTTATAACAAAAGCAATGTAAGAAACAGTGTCCTTAGCAGATTTCTACAGGGGCTCACTTGACTTGTTGAATAGGGTGTTCTTTGGACCATTCAGAATGGCATGACAAAACAGCCACAAAGAGATTTTTGGTTGAATGAAGAGGGATTTCAGAAAGTGAAAATGATATATACACCCACACACGCAGTTGGGGACAACAGTCTTCGGCGTCAGGCCGATTAGAGCGGTCCTATGCGTGCGGGCGATTTTGGCGATCCACTTCTTCTGTCTTGGTTAAGGGCAGACCAGAAGATGTGAGAGAATATAATTGTCGGTTCATATATACGTGAGGAACGAATAAAGTTTATCGATTAATAAACATTCTGCCGTCAGTAACTCTAAACAGGGGTATTGGTAACCCTTGGTTGGCAACTTCAATTTCGATGTTCTAAAAAAAAGAAGCAGTAAATAAATAAGTTTGAAACGGGCATTCCAGTGACATTAAATATCCTTCTCACACACAAATACGCATACTCTGTGAGAAACCTCATTGTTTTACCCTGAGCCACGCATTATAATAGCTTCAAAGTTGCATCAACGTGGAACCCTTGCCAATCATATTATTTACAAATTGTCGCGAGAACGTGGAACTTTGTTTGATACAAAACATTTTTGTATCAAAATTCTTGTGTATTTTCAGGCAAACCCAGAACTTGTATTCCTACTGAACTCTCACAGTCGAATTAAGTAGAATGTCATACATTTTTAACTACCATATTTACCACTCCTATCCTTCTGACCCTTTCCTAAAATGCTCTTTTTATTCAGGAGACCACAAAAAAGGTATTTCGGTTGACATCTCGACATGGACTATTTGGACGGATTACTATATCTCCCCTATTTACTGTATATAGTAGAGAAGGTAAAAACAAAATATGAAATTACAGAAAAGTGCCTGGCGTTTGAAAATACAAACCAGTGCTACGAAATAGTGCGAGAACTGATAAGATTTAAGGAACACA
The DNA here is from genome assembly GCA_030765055.1 of Mantis religiosa. NCBI lineage: Eukaryota > Metazoa > Arthropoda > Insecta > Mantodea > Mantidae > Mantis > Mantis religiosa. The sequence goes on along the minus strand of JAUKNK010000112.1, from coordinate 3,547,723 downwards.
TATTACACACTTAGACAGCTCTGAATTATTTGTGAAGTAAGATTTGTATATTTGAATGGATTTACCTGTAATAGAAATTCACTAAAACGAGGACCTCACACGCTCTGTCTGTCTACTGTTGTACTAAATCAATCGTATTCTTCGTGCCTCGTCCTGTTATACTATTGTCGAGACTGACGGCGACGCTCACAAGAACACAGTGCAACGCGGAGATAAGATACAGATAGGGCAGGGCGGAGATAAAAGGCTTGCCGAAACAGATAGATGACTAGAAAGTCCGTGTTTCTTCTGGTGCTGTCTTACAGAACATTCCACAGACGTCTGGATATATCAATGAACGAGCTGCGGTGAGTTGAGTGGACAGCCGCAACGCGAGTTTTAAACAGAGTGGAAATGCAAGTTGAGAATCGTCCGCGTGCAACTGTGTTTGTGGTAAGTGACTTTGAGCATTATATTTGTGTATGATACGTAAAGTGTATTTCTACGGAAATAAAGAACATATTGAATTTCTGCAACTTGAAGTTTTAATTCCACGAACCCACAAAGTCATACTATATATATATCGTTAGTACTGTAGATAACTGGTCTATTTTAATCTTTGTTAGAACTTTGTGAAATTCCCTTAACTGTTAAATTATGCACACATATTTGGAATATTTCCATGGATATTCATTAAACACTTTCTATAAGGTATGTTGCCTGTTCTTTATTCTAACATATGAGGCATGTACCACGATTAAAATTCAGATTCATAAAGCAAATCTATTAAAACTCTCTCAAATAATTCTTTTCTGAATATAGCTTTCTTTCTCAACGCTCTTCCTTTCACTATAAACATTGTGATTTGTTAGATTCAAATGACTTTGTCTAACAATTACTTTTTAGCTTTATAGACGAATATAAGCGTAGCGACAAATATATTCTTGTTTTAAAACTTAGGAAAATTTATTAATTAATAGCTTCCTTCTGGTTAAATAGGACCTGAAGGTTACTAAAGAGACAATCCTTAAATTACTCCCCTTAGATTTCAAGGTATTTGAAGTAATTGTTTTGTTTAAACGGTATCTAAATTTTAGTGTACTAATATTGTTTAATCCCAGGTAGTTTTCGTGCTTCACTTTGTTATACTATAAGTTACCACTTTCCAGACACTTTCCTTAGAGAAATGTTTTTCCTACAGTAATTTTCTGGATATTACAACAACGTTATCTACAAAATACGTTGCCCTTTCTTTATTGTCACGAATGGAACATATACCCCAATGAAAATGCACATCCCTAAAGTAAATCAAACAACTTCGTCTCAAATTGAAGAGATTTTCTGAATATAGCATTGTCTCATAAACCATTCTTTCTCCATAAACATCTTCATTCATGACTTTGTTGAACAACTACGTAACACTTACTTTCATAAAGGAAAGTAAAACTAAACAAAAATAATTTTTTTAAGTCTCATGAACAAATTTTATTAATAACTTCCATCTATCTAATTGTAACCAGAAACCCACTTTACGTTGTGTGTCTGTGGGATATAGGAATATAGTTAACTTTAAGCGAAGGTCAAATTTTAAGGGTCAGTCACTACACATTAGGTTTTTATACTTCGGTCTATATTTATTGCCCAAAGCAAATAAAAATGAGAAGCGACCTCCGATTTGATAAAGTATAAGTATTGGAGAATTCAAACTTGCTGATACGTTAATTGATGTTAATTCTTCGTACTTCCACAGTAGCTGTTTGTAGGCTAAGGCTTGGATAGCTATAGTGAGACTGCAAAATTTAATTCCATAGCTGGGATTTGAACCACAGATCTGCGTCGGGTTGCTCCTAACCATTGAGCTACTATGGCAAACATGTCGGCATGACATTAATTTCTCGAACTGACTGGCATTTCCCCGATAAACCAATGAGGTACCTACCGTTTTGTGGCGACTTACTAATGTAAGTACTTAAATACAAGGCTTTTTATCATTGAACTCTTCAGGTTAAGGTAAAATATCTTGATAATTAAGTACTTACAATAGTACGACGCCATAAATATATCTCTCGACTATGAGAGCTCTAAGTGGTTTACCAGGAAAATAAAATATAATGAGTCAATTGGAGAGTTTAATGTCACGTCGGCATGTTGGCTATGGTAGCTCAAGGGGTTAGAGCGACCGGACGGAAACCAGGAGATCAGTGTTTCAAATCCCGGCCGTGGCATTGATATTTCAGTCGATTCTAATTAATTAAAACAGCTAGATACAGGGGTTGTATTTAAAAGGACTAATTCCGATCATTTAAGAAAGGATTATGTGCTCAATATAAATTTAACAAGTGCATTACTCGCGTAATTTCCCTTTGTCATGTGCAATATCTTCATAAAGAGGCTTGTGCTGCCATTTTCATTTTAATAGACATAACCGTTACTCTATTGATTATTTTGTATGCCTACGTACAAGGGAAATATGGAAATTCAGTAAGAATCAAGTGATTGTGAAACCAATATACCCCAGTTTCAAATGGCGCTGTGCTTCTACGTGTGGCCGGCAGATTGCTGGCTACGTCAGCTCTACGGGCTAGATGACGGCCTCTTGTAATTTGTACATTGTTTTTAGAACAAAATGAAATGTTTGTCTGTGATATTTACAGAGATGGTGGGAAATATCGTATAAAAGAAAGCTAGCGAAATTAGTAGACTCTCGGGATTAGAACGCGCCATATTTCGATTAGAAGCAACACCGTTAGTGTTCTGTACATGTTACTGCGTATGGTAATATATAATGGCAACCTTCTTGATTATTTATTCGTATCAGTCATTCCCTCTACTATTTTCATTTTTTGATGAATTGTTTAAAATATCCATGCATGGTAATCCATGTATACTAGCACATATACTTGGCACAGGCAATATGAAAATCAAGGAAGGGTAATTATGTCAAGCTGTGGACTCCCAGTTCTGTATATACGCATAAAAGTCGGCAAATTTAGAGTTTACGTTTCACTTGACTTCTGTCAATGGGCTTCAATATTTTGTTATATTTGATTTGCAGTGGATAGCATCTTTTGTCTGTTGTTCAATAAGCATATATTTAAATAGCCTTTGATTAGGCATCTGAGGTAAATTGTCAATTATTTGTTATTAAAACAGCAACATTCATCTTACAGAGCTACAAAGGCGATAGTCAGCAATTCAAATAATCTTATATCCAAGAAAGTGATTTTGAGCTGACGTACTCTCTGGCGGAAATTACAAAGAATTTGACATTGCCTTTTCCTCCTTTCAGATTATTAGGAAGAGCGTTAAAATTTTGATCTCATAATACACACTTGTCTGAAAACAAAGTTTTAGCAAGGATAATTAATGTTAAGCCTCTGTTTACTGTTTATTTTAGGAATAACATTAATTGATAAAGCTTAAGCCCGAATGCGTACACAGGTCTCTCAGATTGAGAACATATGAATGCAAGGAAGGGTAGAGATGTATTTTTATATCTTGACAGATGAAGAGCGATGCACAGTGGTGTCTGCACGAGTCCACCTCAGAACTGTTGCAACTGGAGGGGAGTGCAGTTCAGTTGCGTACCAGTTGCGAGCGAGTAAACAAGTGCAGAGCTACTCGATAATACTACAGCTTGTTTCAAAATGTTCGTCTCCTGGCTCCAAGAGAGCATTTAAAAATGACGCCTCCTAACAGCAGATTAGGAAATAAAGTGCTACATATAAAACTACGAGAAGTAATAACCAATGTCTATAGATGTATAGAAAAAGGTAAAATGGTTTGGGTGTGCTACTAAAATTTGGGAAAGGGCATCTGAGGCAGCAGTTGTGTCTGAAAGAAGTTTAAGAGAGTTATTAAAGAAAGAAAAGCCATTGGTGCTAGTGCAACAACGTCCTTCTCCATGCCAAGTAAACAAAGATTAAGAACATGCACAAAATTTAATTTGGAGGCTTTAATTCAGAAGTAGTTAGGCGAACTACGAAAAATTTTAAAGCACAGCAAAACAAAGGCCAGCTCCGAAGAAAGTGTTTATAAAGCTAAAAATTCTACTGACTTCCAAGGCAGTGTCTGAACATTAAAAAGAGTGCTTTTGAAGCTAGGATTTATATGAAAAGAACACTAAGCATGGCAGACAAATTTTAATCGAACATTGTACCATACGGGCAAAAAGGCTTAAGTATTTACGAAATGTTCAGATATATCGCAGTGAAGTTTATATAGTTTATATGGATGAAACATATCAATGCAGCACATACTAGACCATATGCCTGCAGTGAAATTTGTCACGGGGCTCTGCAGCGATGTTGAAAGGCCGACAGTAGATTATCATACCTGCTGGAGGAGAACAGGGTTTTGTTATAAAACGCCTATGTACCATTTAAGATCCAACAAAAGTGTGGAGATTACTACCATATATAGTAATAATTACAACTTAGTTTATAAGAGCTGCAATACTGGCTTCGAGAGCAAGATTGGTTTTTAGACATCTTATCCAGCGGACTCCCCTCTGGTATTCTTACGCGTCTGACGCATTGTGGCGATAGGTGCACTATCCCCACCACAGTTGCTACTCATCTTTACCGCGCAGGATTCCTGTCAAGATAAAATAATACGTCTGTACATATCTTCAGTCTCCCGTGCAAAGGGTTCCGATTTAGATTTCCGGCTCTGGGGTTGGAGATTTTAAGTCGGCCCTATCTATGCCTTCACCTCTGTCTAGCACTATGAAGTGTCCCCTACACCCAAAGTGCTCCGGAGTCTACAGTATAAGCTCTAGGTCCTCTCGTCTCAACGTCATCTTCACTATCACCCTATTATTGGAGGTAATGGACACTACCCTCTGGGAGCCTCCATTCATCACGTGGTGGGGCGAGGATACCCCCAAAGCCAAGGACGCCATATGTGGCTTGCTGGTTACCAACCAACCACAAATCTTCAATCTTCTGAAAGATATTTCCTAGTGCCAGTTGTGTGAGTTGAAAGTTATACTTTTAACCTCCTCTTGTGTAATAAATATTCATTTACTTCCTGAGCAATATGGCTGAATCAATTGATAGGGGCATTGTGTTCAGCCCTTTGGCAGCTGAGTCACCATGCAAGCTGGATAGGCAAATTATTTCACGCGTAAAAAATATTTTTTTCTTGAATGGAGTTGGAATTGAAACTCAGCATGATAGTTATATAATAAGTGCCAGGAAGCCATATCTGTGTAGTAAACTGTATTAGTTGTACTTATGGTTGTCATTGTAGTATTTTAAGACACGAATTTCCTAAATGATGCTGGAGCATGTGGCTTATTCCCTCTGCACCGTGGTGATATTCTCTGACTTTCTGTAATTTGTTGTTGCGTACTTCAGGTTGAACTAGGGCCTTCCAGACATTGTCTTTACCGACATGCTTCAAATACGGGAATACAGCTACTTTTAAACAATAATAAAGTTTTTGAGAGGTTGCTCCTTCTTATCTGACCTTTATATGTCAATCTCTATGCATTACCTAGTGAGAGAAACAAGAATCAACGTCCCATGTGATAAATTTATAAGTATTGCAAATTTGGAACATACATTTTAAGTGTTTTAATGATGTCAAAATATTGGGGTAATCAAAGGTTTACTAGATATTCAGGTTACGGTAATGAAGATATATTCTGAAGACCGTCTAAGATAATTCGAAGAATACATTCCTTTTTTCCACGGGATGTAACTTACGTTGTGTCATAATCAAAACATCCGAGAGACATTTTAGTGAAAAATCAAGCTTTTTCCAACAATGCCCCATGCAGCAGCTAGTTTAAAGATGGAGCAATTTCCTGAAAACCTTTATATTGTTACTTTGGGGTTCGTGAAATTAATGTCCAATTACACAAACTCAAAATGTTCGTTATTGCCACCGAATTACAGTTGTAACACTTGCCGATCACATAGAATTACGTAGCGCACACAATTACAATCCACAAGTTCGTCTGTCTCAGGTCCACTCCACACTCGCATTTACGTACAACCCCTCTGATACACGTACGCAGTCTTCCAGTCCGTTCGCTAGTACGGCGCTCTTCACGGCTGCTCAGCAAGAGCTGAACTGACTCGTGCACTGCATCATTTATATACGCAGATCGATGTTTCTGGACGCTTCGTTGCTCGGAACAGCATTCCGATGGTTCCAGACGTCAGGGGGAGGGGAAAGAGGTGGCTAGTGATGCTTTCCCAACCATCCCCCTCGGTTAGCGCCACAAGATAAATGAGTAGGCGTGGCCTGAATGCCTACAGTACCCCACTCAGCTGTCAGTTGGTCATGCCTTCCGATAAGTGGGTGAAAATATGCTGTATAACAGTTTCTATTTTTATTAAACGACTTCTTATTTTACAGTTCTGTCGTTCACACAGAAGTAGCTTTTTCTAAAAATGTTCCTTTGGATATGATATACCTCAAAAGTACATTTTTAATGAAAGTACGGTTTCAAATGTTTTGGATAGAATGCAAATCGTTCTATATCTACTAGTACGTAGCAGACTTAGTAGAAAGCTGAGTGCGTTGCTCTGCTCTCCTAACGATTTCAGGTCAATCCAGATATACATTTGTACAAATTCTATTATTGCTAATTATTTGAACGTGCAAGTGGAATATAATTTATCAGCCTTGAAGCGATAGTCCAAACTTTCAGAGATGGTTGCTATACGATGGTTTAGATACTCGCTCCCTTTATATAACAAAATGTCAATTAGTTTCCATTTGAGAGGCATGGGTAAAAGCATTAGGAAATTCAAAGGCAGAATATGTCAAAAATGGTTGATTCACTAAACGGTTGGTTTCCACGGTACGTAGGTACATTTTTCCAGTAACACTGGTACTATCTCTTACAGTTTACCAGTCATGTAAGTCATTTAGAGTCTTCAGAGAACATATGACAATCATTTAAGACATACGCTTTCATTTCCAAGAAATAAATTAAAATAGGCTGTCCCGTAGTTCTGTCGGTAGAGCACCTGCCTGTTGTAAATAGGTTGCCACTTCTTCTAATAAACTAAATATTTTAGAGTATCAGGTTTGACTGCAGACTGCGGTTTGAACTGCGAACTCTCAGACCCGTTCACACAGCTTGCATTTTACTCATGAGCTACAGGGGTCGTCGTTGCGGCGCCACTTATATCAAGTGTAGGTGTTGGATACATTAAAATCATCACTACAACTGTTTTCTGTTTTGTTTTGAAATTCTGTAATGCTATGTAGAGATAGCCTTGCCTTAAGAGCACATCTGTAAATTATTTCGTTACAGCGTCTAACTAAGCCAGCCGTCGGGAACTAAGGAGAGTTGCCATATACTAGGATTCAAACCGTGAATCCTCGTGCCGCTTATCACAACCGGCCTCTTGCCACTGACCTAAGAGAGCAGATGATGTAACGTCCCTTATACACAAATTGGATATTCATTCTAAGGATCTTCCGGTTCCTTGCACTGTGTCCAGCGCCATGTGATTTATAGCTCCGATGCCAGAGGTTTGCTGCTTGCTTTGTGTTACTTAGGCCATAGTAGGTTAATATAGCCGCAGAAATCTTCGAAGAGAGTAACAAGTTAAAATGGTGACCAAAGCTCTATATATCTACGAAAATGTCCGATTTAGTGTCCATACATTCTAGTAACGGTACACGTGAATGATACAGAAACGATAAGCTGTAGGTATTGTTACTTAATCTGCGAACTTGCGGTCGGCTGCGGGAGGGGATGGCCGGTGGAGGGGGGCGTGTGGCATCGGCCGCATCCTCGCCAGTCAGCTGGCGCCTGCAGGGGTGTGACAGGGTGGCGAGAGCGGAAACCACTGGGGTAACGCGAACTGTCCGGAATATCTTTCCTCTCCATGGTAAAGAATTCTCTAGAACCATTTAGCCACCTATAAATAGAAGCACGATGCGACCTAGAGTCAGTTCTTTGCGACCAGCCTTGAAGAGCGTAGTGCTAGCGGATGGACTGGAAGACAACTTTCATATACAACTTCGCCTATACTCAGGTTCGTAGTCATGTTTAGGTCTGATTTTACGTTTCGTGAGGTATAGCAGTGCCGGACAAATGGAGCGGATAAATACTTAAAGAAAACCCCCGCATAGAGCTACAAGTTTTCTTGATCGAAGGGTTGACCGTGTTCTCTCTAGAGAGCTTCAGCAATAGAACAGGTCCTCGATCCTGGTACTGTCGACGTCTTCCGTGCTCTCTGCGGTCTAAAACCTCCTGCTGTTCCTTCACTTCATCCCTTCCGGCTACCATTCGCACGGTCGTCCCTCAGCTGACGAGGATGTGGTTAAGCTCTTCCCAGAGCAGGTACAAGACTTGATCACCCTTCGAGCTGCTCGTAACAGCCTGCCAGCCTGCAATGAATGAAGCTGGCGCCCACGCGCTCTTCTTTATCATCCACTATCACCAACACACCCTCTTCAAATAAAGCTTCTCCTGCCACCATGCATGCCTCAGAGCTGCTGGGGTGGTTGCAGAAATTTATGCAGAACCACGGCCAGTGCCTCTGCGAACTGGTGGTGGGATTCTTCAATACCACAGATCCTGCTGCCTGAATGGTCATTGCCATTGAGGGGCTTGCTTTGCTGTTCACCGTAAGCTGCGGGAACCATAGCAACGGACCGAACCAGGTCTTCGACCTCGTTCATATTCACGTACTGGAACGCGAGTGGCATCGATAAACAGCGAAATGAACTCCTGCATTTTGCGAGATCATTTGCTTTGGACCTCATTCTGGTATCGGAAACGCATATCCGACCTGAAATTAACTTCCGTGACGGTGGCACGGCGATCTTTGTGAGGAGAGGTGTGTTTTAAAAATCCGTCGAGCTCCCTCCTCAAACCCTTGAAGCCAGGCCGCCTGCGTGAACCTGTGTGTTTCCGATATCCTGATGGTGTCTTCATATCACCCACCCCAGAGTGAGTTAGTAGCCAACGATTATCTCTTTATCCTCTCCCTACATCCCAATGTCATTATGGCTGGGAATCTTAATGCTAATCTCCCGTGTTGGCATGGAGGTACCCGGGTAGATGGAAGAGGCAGAGACATTATTCGCATAATAGATGGAGATCCTCAAATGAGACTAGAGGGTCCCTGGCAGCCCACTCATTTTCCGTGACCTAAAGGCCGTTCCTCGGTAATTGCCTTCCCAATCATCAAACATTTTCCATCCCACTTGTCACTCAACTCACAAAGCACCTTACATTCCGACCATAACGTAGTTGTGGCTGAGGTTAACTTGCGGGTTGTCAGCCATGAAATTACGGTTCAAAGCCGTGAGGTTGATTGGAACTGCGTACGGGTCTGCCTAAATGACTCCAAATCTCTCAAACCACACATCACAAATATACCATCCCTCGAGACGGCGATCATATCCTTAACGTCCATCGTTATGCAAACTGTTCGTAAACTTACTATTCACACCCCAGCCCCTGTCCATCCTGAGGCCATTCCTCTTGAAATCCATCTATTCAGCCGCCGCTCTTGGGCGGCTCGCAGAGCCTATCAGCGGAACCGCACTCATAATACTCGAGTTCTACTCGAGCGCTTGCACCGAGAGGTTCGTCTTCGCCTACGCAAGCACCGTGTGCGCGCTTAGGAGGAGTTGATATCTCGAGTGAAATTTTAGAACGGCGAGGTGTGGAGGCTAGCAAAAGGACTCCGGTACCGTGGAGGTGCACCAAACTCTCCTATCCAAGGCACCCAAGGCCTGGTGTATGAACCCCAAGGCAAAGCAAATGTGTTCGTCGACTACCTAGAGAGGACCATGAGGCCAAGAGATGATCCCAAGAACCTAGACTTCATTGGCTGCGTCAAGCGGGAGTTACGTCCCCCTCAGATGTTCTCCTGCTGAGGCCAACCGCCTTCCCGTTATTAGACCCAGTGAGCTCCGGAGCGCACTCCGGCGTATAAATCCCAAAAAGACGTGAAGACCTGATGGGTTAATCCCTGTTATGCTCCATCTTCCTTTCAAAGCCGTGCTCTTTATTACTTGTTATTTTATCACGTGTCTCTCCCTGGGCTACTTTCCACGACAGTGGAGGGAAGTTCGAGTGATATGAATTTTTAAGCCCGGAAAGAATCCGGCTCTCCCCGCCAGCTACCTCTCCATTAGTCTCCTGTCAGTCTTCTCGAATGTTTTCGAGAGGATCCTTCTAGCCCGCTTGTGAACCTTATTCGGGGACTTTCAAGCCATCCCTCATCATCAGTTTGGTTTTCGTTGTGGGCAATCGACATCACAATAGTTGCTCCGTCTGATGGAGGCCGCTGCCCTGGGTTTCGAGGATAGGTCATTTAATGCGGCAGTTTCTCTGAATGTCGAGAAGACCTTCTCTACCACCGGACAGGCAGGTCTCCTACACTAACTTATCTCCCTGAGGCTTCCTTCACACGTTATGCACCTTATACGCATCTTCCTTAAACACAGTTATTTTATTGTCACCGTAGCCGAAAAGCTATTCACCAGAAGACTCATCAGAGGCGGAGTCCCTGCAGGTTCTGTCTTATCTCCTATGCTTTTTAGCGTATATGTAGCTTATCTATCTACACAGCCACAAGTCAGCATAGTTCAATATGCTGACGACGTGCTGCTCTCTACCTCAGATAAACACTGACGCAGAACCTTCAACCCAATACAGCAACACGTAAGCCTCATTCATGATTGGTGCAGGCTTTGGCAATTGCCCATCATCCCGGAGCAAAGCCAGGCCATACTTTTCACCATGCGCCGCTTTCCCGCCAACCTACCCTCTTTTAATCATCCTGGTCGAAGAATAGAGTGCACAAACTCTCTCACATATTTCGGTGTAAATTTGGAGAAGGGAGTGACTTTCCGTCGTCACATCCAGGATTTAGCACATCGGGCATGCTGGGCTCCAGCTATGTTATACCCCATAATGCGATAAGGGATGCCAACACCACTAAAGGTACGTCTTTTTCGGGCTTTAATTCTTCCTATAATACTTTATGCGTGCGAGATATAGGACATGGCCGCAGGATCCAAACTGCTACAGCTTCAGCGTGTACAGAATAGATGCCTTAGGGCTATATATTCTGTATATTGGTGCCTCATCTTTCCAGTATGTGGAAGATGTCATTAGACGCCGGGCCACAAAATTCTAGGCGAGTTTGCCTCAACATCAGAGCGCCCTGGTTAGGGGTCTTGGGAACTATCAACCTCAATCAGCCGCCAACTGCCGTGAACGTTTGTGACGCCGTTAGTCGTGGTGTGTCTGCTGGATAGATATGACGTTAATTGTCTTTTGGTATATGCTTTCAACTGTATTAAAACGGATGCACGTTATTATGAATCGGAAGCGTTTTTCTGACCAAGTCATCCTAAAAGTATTGACACTAACGTCATCTGTTGTCCGGAAGTCATGAACGTTTTGCCGTCCTCCGCGGAACACACGAGCTGGGTATAATAAGGCGATGAAGGCTTTAATTTCTTTTATGTCTGTGTCTTTGCGATCTTTCTCATGTTCATATTTCACTTAGAATTCATCTATGCGTCTGTTGGTGTGTTGCACAATTAGATGTGGAATATCATCACTGACGAAAGGTTTCGACTAGTCAAATTCAATTTTCATAGTTTTGTAATTCCCTACAACTCTAGGCAGTTTTATTATTATAATCATCAGCATCACCATTACTATCATCAGTATTACTATCATCACTATAACTATCACCACTATTATCACCATCACCATTACCATCATCACCATCACCAATACCATCACGACCATCATCATTACCACCACCATCATTACCATCACCCTTCTCCTTCACCTTCTCCTTCTCATCATCATCAACATCATCATCGTCATTATCATCATCATCACCATCACCATCATCATTATTATTATCATTATCATCGTCATCATTATCACCATCATTATTATCATTATTATCAATATCATTATCATTATCGTTGTCGTTACCGTTATTGTTATTGCGGCGTAGAGTGCTTAAAGGTAGCATTAAACGTTATTACATTCATCGTCCCCTACCTGCTGTGTCCGGAGAACTGGAATGTCTTGTTGATAGCAGGTAAACCTGACCTTTCCTCTCACCAGGCTCAACTAAATAATAATCGAATTTTGTTCCCCTTGCCTCTTCAACCCCCTTGTTCTTCTGAAAACTTTTGCATTCTGGTGTGCTAGGAGACTTTCTTGAGGATTTTGGTGCTGCATCCAGGGAAGGTCCTTAAGTTAATACCGAAATTAATAGTGGCCTTTTGTTTTTGACTCATGCTGATGAAGTTAACCATGTACAAACACATTAACAGAGAGGGAGAGAAATTGGGAAAGACTACCAGATATTTTAAAATACTCTATTCTTAATCTGAGATGACCTCAAAACGTCCACTTCCGCTGATATTTCGAGAGCGAATTATTAGCTGAGGTGCATAGTTCTCCTATGTAAATATGAAGTGGAAAAAGTAAAACTGTCGAGTTCATTTTGCAATACCAGCCATTTGAAAATTCAAACAAGTACTAAAGAATAGTACAGAAACTGTTAATACATGAAAATGTGTTTTATGTAATTAAGGAGTTGTAAATTTGTTGTGAAGTCATTTTTATGTATTTTTGTTGCTTTATCTATTATACAAACCCAGAAAAATCAGAACTTCACATTATGTCCGTCTAGTGTTTTATTAAATCCCTCGCATTCATTCTTGTTTTCATCCCGTTACACTATACCTTTCCCTTACTTCCGATTACATTTCTAATGGGTGTGGCCACTTCGGTAGCGTGGGTGGTAGCATGGCTGGCTCACGTTCAAGATGTCTCGAGTTTGAGTCTGTGTCAGTGTGAGTTATTTGGATAAGGCTCAGGGCTTTCCCTGATCCAGAAAGACGTACGTGATTTAACTTCAAGCTCTCTGGAATTAGAGCTCATTTCAGCATTAATTCGCTCATTTCATTCATCGTCAAATATGACTTCAGGTTGGCTGACGTAAATAAAAAAAGGATAAATAAATTGTTAGTGCCAACGGAGTATAAGGATACAGAGTCCTTAAGCGATAGCCAAGTCCTTAATGAGCTTGTCCCTATACGATATATAGCTTTGAAACTTCTTACTCTTTGCATTGCCTAGATGTAAAACAAGTTTGAATAATCACTTTGAATAATCACTTGAGAAGAATAAGTAAAGGAAATGAATAATTCATATATATATATATATATATATATATATATATATATATATATATATATATATATATATATAGCAAGGATATCTCGAAAATGGTTTACTGCAGAAAAGAGAAACATACACATACACTAACACGCATTCACACATCCACATATACAGCAAATAGTACAAAAATACCTGTTTGGTTTCGGGGGAACCTTCCGCCTTCCTGCCTTTCGGTTTTTTCTTCTTTACATTGTTTATACTTATCGGAAACAGGTGACTACCACATTCCAAACAAAAACTGAGCCTTCACCAATAAATAATACATGCTTTCAAACCCCTAACTTCAAAAATATGCATTTCTGAACGAAGTTCTCAGGTTATGTGTGTTTGTGTGCAAGCGCGCACGTGCATCTGCGTGTACAAATATCTGTGAACAGTTAAAGCAGCGTTACATACTTACCGGGATTTAAATTTACACCGTCGAAGGATGTAACATGGATATAGGTGAATATTTTAAAATGCCAACATCAACTATAGATTATGCTTCACATGTAAAAAGGTTTCGATTTTGTTTTTCAAAGTGGTTATAAGTATTTTGGGTTTAAAGTACCATATGGGAATTTCTTAAACCATAAAATGCATATCATGTGTGTTGTAGGAATTATCTCAGAAGTTATCTTCGTTTTGGGTGACTTTTGCATAACTGATATTCATTTAGGTGCAGAGGATCTACTCCCATTTGTCCTGGATACGTAGGACCAAGGGCCCGGGCCTCCTTCTACCCGGGAGCTATGGAAAACTCCGCTGGTTTTCCATGGGGCAATACCTTGAGGCTAAGAAACCCCCCCATCGACTGAAACGTCAAGACGGGTGGAAGTGAATACGCCACTTACGCGCGTCAACCCCGCAGGGAAGACTACCGATATGACCTCGGTGGGGCCGCCTGGTGATCTAGCACAACTTCTACTAGCTCTACAGGCTAGTACTCGGGAGTTATGAGGCAACCCTCTACCCCCTCCGGGCGGCCTAAGCATAGCCGAAGTTACCCAATTCCCCGTGGGTGTCGGGAACACACTGCCCTCTCAAGTCCAACCCAATCCGAATTACTCCCCATCGGGAGGGGCTCGGGAGTTCGACCTCAGTTTCCTCTAGTAACGTTAAAGGTACCACGAGTGCAAAGGGTCCGCAGCGCCCGCACCACGGCAGCTGTAGGGGACGTATCCTCTCCTCTACATAGAACTTAAGAGATGGACAAAGTTTTAGTACCCAAAAAAGTAGGCCTCCTTTAAAATGTACACAATGTACTTCTATTTACTTAACGCCAATGTAACTAACCATTGTTACAAATAAGTAGAACAACGAGGTGGTATTCCTTGATACAGGTGTAATATTCTAGTCTCTGTTTCTGATAGATCTTCTTGGGGTGTAAACACCCTTAGCATGGCATACTTCGGAAGGGAAGTAAAGCCGGCAGTCCCGTTTACGTAGATCTTCGACATATAAAATACCCTCAATTCTTGGCCAAAATAGGTTCGGATACTGAGAACTACTGCGTCCATAAATTAAAATATGCGCTACGAGAATTTATCAACTGGACACAAGCGTCAGCCAAACAGTTTCAGATACGGGGAACTAAGGGAGACAATTGCTTACGGTAATGCTTATTATTTTTAGTTCAAATATTTTTAAGGGAGCTATGCGCATTTAAAGCATTAACATTTATAATACTATTATTGAGAACTCATCATTGCAATTGTTTTCACTTAATGGTTAATAACTCCCACGTTTATGTATAAACTCTGCGGCAGTACTACCTCTCTGCCTCCCGGCTGCACGTACCTGGGTCGACGTCGGGATTCCTTCCTCGGTCTCCACGTCTTCGTCGGCTGCTTGCTGTACATTGGGCTCTAGCGGCTTCTCCTGCATGGATTTTTTTCGGGTTCTCAGGGGTTACGGTTGAGACAACGCAAACCAACGATAATCTCTTAACTGCTTTTATTTGTCTGGCGTTTTGTGGAACCCAGGCACTTGATTAACTGCACTTCCGACGGACATTTTATAGTACATTTTATTAGACGCGGTACTTCCTCGAATACACCTCACAGATGTCTACAATACTGCAATGAGCAATAACTGAGCACAACAGTGTAACAACTGAGTAACAACTGATGGATGAGTAGGGGTTACTACCCCCTTTTATACATGCAGCACCACGTCACTAGCAAAAACTAAGGGTATATTGACCTGTATAACTGTACGTAAAATAGCTAGCATACCATTCTGTTGTCAAACATCCGCTCGTTCTAGGCTGTCGTCCAGGTGTGCAGGCTTTCTCACGTATGTCTGCCCAGGTTAATCACAATGTTTCTTCAAGGCTTCAATTTTCTTTAACTAACATAAGTATTTACAGTTCTTAAATTTATTAGTGATTATTAAACATATTAGTAAATAAATAATTGATCCAAGGACCAAAGTTCCTGTTTCAACTCATTGAACCAATACTGCCTAACTTCTAGTAGTCGCAATATCGAATTTCGGTCAGTACGAGTTATATGGATAAGGCTTTTTCATGCGTTTTACCTTATCCTGAAAAATAAATTCTGAGTAACTCCAACCCCTATGGAGCCTGGACTCATTTGAATATTATTTCATTCATCGTCCGATATAATGGTTGGAGAGACTTTATTTATTTATTCACTTGATTACTTATTCATTTATTTACATATTTATTTATTTATCGGTCGATTTATTTATGTATTTAGTTATTTGTTTTTACCTATTTATTCATATTTTTTCTAAAAAACTCGTATTGTAAGGATAAAGTACAAATTACACAACAGAGGACTGTGCGTCACTTTCCGTTGCATTCAAAGAGTCAAATATTCGTAATTCCATCCTGCGTGTTTATTTTGTGAAGTAGATCATTAGCAACACTCTTTAGTTCATCTAGATTCCTTTGTCAACTATAAAGACTTAATGGGGACACGAGAGCGTTTTGTAGTACTCGGAAAATGAACAGAATAGCAACGCCGCTAGTAGCAAAAGATCGTTTCACATATACCTTGTGTCTAAGTAATAAATTTTTAATCGTTTTATTTACTGTCATTCGGTTGTTGCACTTTTGTGATCATTCGTAATCCAAACTGGAGTTAGATGATAATGCATATACTTCGGATGAGAATGAAGAATAAACATTGCCGTAGTTTAGGCTAATTTCAATAGCCCGTCGCAGTCACCTGTTTCCTAACCTCGGTGCTTCACAATCGTAGCCGACATAGTTAAAATCCCGTGAGCCTAAGAATTCTGCTGTGTGTGTATGTCTAATATGATATTCCTTAATTTGCAAGTAAACGTCACAAGCAAAGTTTTCATTTTTATCTATAAACATTGTCAATATGAAAATGTATAACACAAGCGAATGGGCTTGTAATGCGGACACATCGCAAGAAGTTAAGTTACATTATCTATTCAGATAACCTTCATTAAAACTTTTAATTCTATTTCAATAACATAAGTGCAGATACGATTACTGAAAACCATGTAACTAAGTTTTTGCGGCATCAGTAGCAATGGCTCACTAATTAGAACATGTAATCAGCTAAGCTAGACAGCAAGGCGAGTATGACAAATACAGCTGTAGTAGCTTCCGGTAATATAAACGTTTGGGTGCGCGATTTTCATAGTTTAGCTTCCTACTGTCTCACTAAGAGGCGCTGCGAACACCTTGTGTTGCCAACGAATAACATGGGAGGTTCACTGCTAATAATTTGATTGCAATTTCTTTTTTTGTGTTACTCTTATCAATATTAGAGCCTAGTTGTTATATACTAAGTGTTATAAGTGAATGTGCGGGTGCTGAGGAAGTTTCCTTTCTGCGTACGACACGAGGATATCACATTTTTTGTTAGATAACAATTATAGAAATACTAATACGCCTCAGAGAACGGATATCTAGATATAGAAGGTGACATTTCGTACTTTAAAACTATCAGTACTGATTTAACTTTAATTAGCAATGGATCAAATTCAGCTTTAGGCATTGGTAACAGTTATGCCTAACAAAAGCAGTAGACAGCTGAAGGTACATAAAACAGAAGACGGTCAATCAGTAAACAAAACTGTACGGCAACATTGAGCTAAACAAAATTACCATTACCTAAACTCAATATAGTCTACCTCTAAGGATAACAGAACTGTATCTTTCCAAAACTGAATGCTTTAATTTAAATAGTATGTACCGTATTTAGAATAATATGATTTAATGTAATGATAATAAACCAGCATCGAGTTCATACCTTCCTAAAATTCCTACTCAGAATAAATATCTAGCTTCAAACAAATTGGATGACGTTGATCCTAACATTGATCCAACAACTACACTACTTTTTGTTGTAATGCCGGGTCTTCTTTTATCTACATTTAAAAAGAATTGGAGGACGTAAATCACAAAAGATAATAAGAAAAATAAAAAATAAATAGGAAATAAAGCTTTAGTCAATGAACATTTAAACAATGCCGGGTATTTATGATGGATGTAGGACGTCATCACACTCTAACAGACTTTCGTCACACAAAAGCTGCATACACTTCCTCGTCATCGCATAAAGGCGCAAGATCAATAAAACTTATAAAGTGAGCCCTTGCTTTCAGATACAACTTCCAGCTAATAACTTTCTTTATTAAATGGCAGGGTCCTGTGGAATATTCATTTTCAGATTTTACAGTTAAACTGCTACCTTCCTAACAATGGCACATGTGCTGTGCACCTGTGAAGTTTGGAACATCTGCAAAACATTTGCTTGGAGTGTTGGTGGAAAGGTTATCAACAGAAGCTTATGCCGATAACCACGTCAGGAGCAAGTCGTGCAATTCCACTTTGGCAGATTCCATCAGCCCTCGTGTGTGCCTCCATTGTTTGTCTTAGACACAATTTCTTACGGGACATGTTCTAAAGAATACCCTTCCTTGTCAGTTTGTTATATGTCCTTTGATTAATGGATCCTTACAAGTTGATTAAAGTGTTACATAAATATATTATCTTAAGCCTGGTGTGGTATGTTAGAACTTATTATGTACATACAGAGTCAATATAAGCTTACCAAGTTAGCTTATGGCATATGTGTATCCACAAGAGGTTATGGCCCTAAATTTTCAATTCTGGCATTATTAAGAAATGTGTCATTGCTCGATGATTTTCAAATAAGATCATTCTACACCTCTTAAAATTGACTTCCATGTTAGTTACCTATAAGGGAACTATCGCTGTACTCACAGTGCTTCACACCTGAATATTTGATGGTATACTGTCCCCTCTATATAAACAATAGGAACCAAAATTTTGCTACAGAGTAGAACCGCAACATCCAAAACTGAAGCCTGAAAAATGCAGCATGCGACCACTTGCAAGTAGCCGCTGGACATCCCTCGTCAGCTCTGGGGTGAATGTGAGGGACGGCGCTCCTTACATATCCCATGTGCAGACCATTACCCATTCAGGGTTAAACAATCTCTCCCGTAGAGTGCTGTGTTATTATGTTTATATTAGATGCTCAGGAAAACCAAAGGCTTATGTCCAGGGGATCTGACTCAGCGAGTAAATCTGGGGTCAGCAATTTCATGTATTTGTACAGAATCTATAACCGTGCTTCTTAGATGAAAAATGTCATTGTGGCGAAAATGATATGGAAACTGTACAAATAAACATCATATAAGAAAATTGTTTGTATATTCCTGCGTATTCTGGACTCATTTTCGGGTACTTCCAGCTATACTCTGCAGCAACATTTTGGCACACAGTTCTCTCATAGAGGTGCGAGAATGGCATAAAGCACTCAAGAGAGTACAAGTATGGGTAGAGCGAGAGTTCCTTTGTTAGGTTGCTGTTGCCAACTTACTACTAGATATTTTAGAGCAAATCAATGTATTATCATCTGCATAAGATATAGGCAAATTCGTATATTGTATTGTCACGGCAACAGGTATAAAAGTTTCGGCACAAATAGGACAACAGTCGGCGGATAAAGTTTCATGGTAATAATGAGTCTTACTAAGCAGTTAATGATAGCGCGGCTATTGTAAGCAAGCGCCGGCAAGCAAGATAACTGAGATAAAGGCCTCGCTGGCATAGATTAAGTTACGCTTCTAGAATGTGATAGAATATTCGGATTACGTCATTAGATGCCTTGTTTTCCAGAAACATCTAGTGATAGACAGAACAGACTGGTAATCATGAACGGGTGTATAAAAAGGAGTCATGGACAGTTGTAAACAAAAGTGAGTAAGCAGAGCTGTAAGTTGTGTAACAAGAGTGTTGTTGTAACGAGAGCTAATGTAATCAGCTGTCACGGTTTGTTATTGTCATCCACATTGGAAAATTGTGTTTTTAAGTGATGTAATGTTGTTACGTGAGAATTGAACAGTGTATCTCGACGAAAATAAAGGAGATCTTTAATTTATGCAACTCGGTTTTTTAATTCTATGAACCCACAAAGTCACAAGATATCAAGATATCAAGATATCAAGTATAAAATGTTTAATAAAATTGTAGTCCTGATACATATTTCATATTTTATGCCTGCTTTATGGTTAATTTCAGTTGCACATTTTCTTTAACTTAAATAAGAATTATTTATATTTAGTATTATGCCATTAGCTTCTAGTTTATTAATAAGTACTTGATGTGAAACACCTTTGTCTAGATTTTTAAGAACTTGGTGCATAAATGATCTGGAGTAGCTACAAAATAATGAACATGTGTTGAGCGAATATGGTTATCCTACCATCGTGGTGTTGCCAGTTCCGCGGTAAGCGGGCGACAGAGATGGAAGATACATTTGTCTGCTTCTGTCTCAACCTAACAAGTGTCATACAGATGCTGAGGTGTACAGTGATACATTGCTGACAGAGAAGTTCGCTTAAAATTTCAGCATGTGTTTGAGAACATACACAATAATTATCGCACAATCTGAACCCTAAAACCATGAACAGTTTGCTTACATAGCTATCGTTCATATATACACAAAACAAAATGAATCATTTTTTTAAGTGGAGGAAAAATCCATTTATGGACTTACCACAGCTGTACAGGGATGGCACAGCCAGGAGTGTGAGCTTCACCCTAAGGTACTACTCACTAAAATACCTACACTGGAGATTAGTTTGGAGAGGAATTCCGGCAGTACCACTAAATGCACCTGCGGATTAAAGTAGAGGATGTGTAGGTAAGGTCGTATGGCGTTACCGAGTTGAGACTTGTTGCTAGGACATAAACATGGCCGAGGCCCTGAATATGCCCTTGCGGATTCAAGGTGATGGTGAAGTATTTAAGGTGAAGGTGGTGTTAATGTGTAGTGTCGTTTCCTGTGGGAAACGCAGTCTTACCCTAGTAATTGCGTCCTCAAATGGAGGAGAAGTAATTATTATCTAATGGTCTTCATCCTAATACAATTAGGATGTGTCATTAATGTTAGTAGAGATCACCAAAACGGTGTTAGCCACTCGTAATTTTTTATATTTCATGTAAGTATTGAGGCGGAACCGCCTCATAAAATGGCGCCTCAACGTCTGGGCTTATATTAATCAAGTCCTGAGGAGAAATCCATTAGATTGCGCATCAGCTCAACGCGGACTTCAAATAACATGCCAGAAATTATCACCAGGAACCCGGCCGATGCGGCAACACAACTACGATACTCACCACTGAAGCGACCGACGTTAACCACGAAGGAGCGGCAGGAGAGACGACAGAACTTTACAGAGAAAAACCCATCATCCAACCCCCAGGGAATAAGTGGTGTAAGTGTAACTGATTAAAAACCCTCGTACCCAGGAGCAACACGGCATCGGACATGGACTCCAACTGTATGTAAGTTATATATTAATGCATATATAATGTAAACACTGTAGATTTGATGTGCATGAGTAGATGAATACTGCCAGTGGACACAGGGATTTTTTATATAGGATAAAAAAATTTGATAGGTAAGAAATAGGAATAATAAAATTAAATACAAAAATCAGAACTAATCAAGTTATATACGTGTGAATGCGTTTGAATGATTCTAAGAAGTCAAAAGATTGTAGACATAAATAGCAAAATGGCTGAAAGTAACGCACAAGTAAACAGCGAGCCCGAAAACATGGAGTTGGGTTTGGAGAGTATCAGGGAAGATGAGATTAGGCAGACAGAGCAGTGTCCTGTAGCAATGAACAGCAGCACCATGAGATTGGACCTTTTTATGCATCAATTGTTAGAAAATATGAGCCTGATATATAGCAAAATTAGCACGCAAAGCAATGAAATCAGAGGATTAGATGGTAAAATCACTGGCCAGGGCAATGAACTCAGAGGGTTAGATGGTAAAATCACTGCTCAGGGCAACGACCTTAGAGAATTAGATAACAAGCTGACAGCTCAAGGATGCGAATTGGGAAAAATTAGGGTGAAAATCAGGGAACAGGACAGAACGTTTACGGAAAAACAAAGAAACCTAAGCTTTCAGATGGAACAGCAAATAAATAACGTGTTAAGTGAAATTAGTAGAATACAGAGCAATCTACAGGGAGAAATCAGTGTCGTGAGGAACGAGCTGGGATCTACCCAGGATGATATACAGCAGCTTAGGACAGAGTTTAGTGAAACTGCCAGTATCAGTGATGCATTAAATGCTATGATTAATGATAAGGTAGAGCAAGTGAGGGTCAAAGCTAAGACTGCTTGTGGAATTTGAGCAGAGAAACAAATTATTAGAAGCCACGATGAACTCCAACTTGGAGAATGTCAGATCTTTAATTGGGGAGAGGCTAGATTCGAGCAATAATGAAATTGTTAAGATAAGGGAAGAATTCACACAAGCGGTTGCAGCTCAATATGAAAGATTGAAAGAACAGGCAAGAGAAATTGTCATTACAGAGATAAGGGGAGAGTCGTGACAGGATGCTAGTTTCTTACAAGGCCCTGATCCTACGCTGCCCCTGACCTCTGGTAGTAAAGCAAGCGTTGAGGAGGTGCTAAACGATTGTGTAAATGACCCATTGTGACCTCAGAACAACAGTTACCGCGTTCATCATGTTTCGGACGCGCACCCATATACCGCGAGGACTATGCAATTTTTAAATCAGCTACCAGCGCCGCACTTTGATAGCGATCATGATAACGCCAAGCAATTTATTAATGATTTGGAGGCTTATTTTAAATTGAGGGGGACTCCTGAAGCATATAAAATGGTGATAGTTCAGAGGGGACTAAAAGGCCGCGCCCTAAATTGGTTCCGACTCACCGTAGGAGAGCTAGCACCTTAGTCATTTTAGAGCGCCATTCATCCAAATATTTTGGAGTGGGGTAGCACAATACAAAGTCAGAAGCCAGATCAATAATGGGAAATACCTTGGGGAAAACCATGAAACGATGACGGACTATTTTGTAAGGTTAGGTCAGCTAAGTAGGCTTCTAGATCCGCCAATAGCCGAGGGAGAGTTTATTTCGCATTTGTCGAGACATTATCCAGACGTAATCCGACATCACCTCGTCGTGGCTAGACCACAGACACTAGGGGAAACAATTGAATTATTGACAGCTTTACAAGGTCACGAGACTCCAACTAACCGACCTGCATGGCACAGAAATAATGGCCATCTGGCACGTTACAGCTTCAATGTCGGGATAAGGGCACAGGGACACCCAAACCTATACAATCGCCCCAGCAGCCCTAACGAACGAAGGAATCACTGACCTTACGAACAACTTTGCAGAGAGGAGTGGCACCCTAACCAGAACCATACTAGACCACGTCAAAACTATCCCGTCATATAAATGTCAGTTGGTCGACGAGGGAATGCCAATAATGTAACTAATAGAAATCGTGGTCCAAATGATGACGTAAGGCATAACTACCGACCCCGGAATCGTGAAGGCTCATACCCAGGTGTTACGATCCACAATACACGAAAGACCGACAGCCCGCCATACACAGGGACAGTGCCACGCCCTCTGCCCTCGACAGACACAAGTCACGTGACGAACAACGCCCACACACAGGTAGGAGTGACCCATGAGAGGAACTTTCCTACCCCGGAAAACTCGAACTAGGAGGTGTGACGTCTCCGCATTCCTCCTGCACAGGGACACAGCAGTGCCTTCCACCCATAGGGAACATATGTATGAACTACCTACGGGAGCAGCCGCAGGAAAATCCTACTGTAAGTAGAAATATTAAAAAACCGAGCTTAGTGTGACACGTGACAGAATTGAAATTGACGAAGAGTCCATGGCGACACAGGAAATAATGGAAGCGCCAAGAATTAAAGGTGAAATCTCCGGGATGACCTTTCACATGGTCGTTCACACGGGTCCTTCGGTAACGGTTTGCAGTGAAAATGTATACGAACAACTAATTAACCTTAAGGTAAAATTGCAGGAACTGCCGGTTAAAACTGTAGTATGTAGCGGGGCTATTGGAAGAACTTAACAAAGAATTAATAAACAGATATTACTACATATTAAAATAATGGGATAGGAGTTACAATTAGTCTGCTTCGTAGTAAAAGTACTCGCCGCTGATATTATCATTGGGAGCGATCTGTTAAACGCTTTGTCGTCAACGGTAGACTATCGAAGGTTGCAAGTCACTTTCCACCTGGCAGGAAATATCGCCAAAATGCCCTTTGTTTCTGTAGCTCAGGAATTCCACGTTCACCTGACTGAGGAAGAATATAAGATGCAATACGAGGAATTTTTTTTTGAAACGGTACTGATTGAAGGTCAATATGAGTTAATGAATTTATAATTGCAAGGTTTACATAACACATACGGGCACAGTGAACCCGGAAGTATAACAGGTGACTGGCAAGCGTGCGCAGCTGAGAGGAACGTAAATAAACCAGTCCCTAAATCAATGTTGAACCCAAACTTGGAGCAGGTAAAGACATGTGTTGAACAAGTGTCCCACCTTTCCGGGGAACAAAGACAGAAACTCACTGTAATTTAACACTTGTTTTTAACACAGTGACAGTAGAGAACATCATCTGTCCAGATAATTAGATCGATATTGTTTTCGATATCTTTGATCACACTTTTTTGAGAAAAGAAGAAAAGAAACATTATACCTCTTGTTTAAACAATTGATCCTAAACGAGCAAATGTCAGAGTTACTTCTGCTATATTTATGTAAAAAGATAAAGTCATAGGATATCCTTATAGATTGTAAGATGATTGTATCAACGTGACATTAATTACCATGCATTATGAAAGTATGTTATGTAACTCTAGAAACAATTGCTCCAGTAGCATCAAGATTAGTTGTAACAAAATAGAAATCCATGGTTAACTCTGATATTTGACTGATTTTATGACAACAGTAAATAATTTTAGGCGTAGGTCTAATCCAGTATATAGATGCTATTATGGCAAGTCATTAGACATTATTTTTGTAAATAACGCCCTATAATTTATAGCAAGTACTACTCATGCAATGTATTCCATTTTTCTTAGCTACACTGTAGTAAATATTATTGATAATTATGTATAATTAAATTTTATGATTGTTTTATGAATAATTGTAATTTTTTCCAAGTTTATGACTACTGTGTGAACAATATTTAAGTGGGATATCTACTAAGTTTCCATAATTTATTTGCTTATGTTACTCAGCCATAAGTCAAGCATAAAATTTCATTTTTGTTTACACTATAAATTGTAACCATTTTTTTCTTCTTCCTCTAAAACTCATTCCTGGTTCTACATAATTTCATATATGTTCCATTTATATTAATTATATATAACCATAATTTGTAAGTAGATATAAGAAATATTCATTTTGTAATGTGATGCCTGAAAAGTCCTTTCATGTAATTATATGCCCGTGAACTTCAACCCATCCTCAACCCCATAGAAATATACTTATGCATCAATCCTATCCCTGGATCATTTGTTTTTCTGTTGTGGTATGGATGAACGAACACGTCGAAGTATCAGGAAACACCACCGCCATAAGTAGAAAGCAGAGGAGACACGGCAGAGTTCAGGGACCCTAGCAGTTACTCTTTCCTGGGAGAACAAAAGCACCCCAGATGACCAAGTATCACATTGGGAGTGGCACCCAAGACTACTCTTGTCTGGAAAGGCACTCAATCTTTCCAGAGAACCTCCTCAACTTCATGGACTCATGGCTTTCGCTGTGAAACTCTGGGTAAAAGACAAAGGAACTCTACCCAGCAAACTTTTACAGTGGCTCAAGTGCAATAACTTATAAGTCACACTTTCGTGTTCTCATTGACTCACCTGCAAGAATTCAGACCCAGCTGGGGTAGGCAAGTGTAAGCTAAGTGGACTATTCTAAAGACCATAAACTCCACTTTCAAACTTTTCATCGGCTTTTCAGTACAGACTTCTCTAAGCACTACCGAAGAGCACCGTACGCTTGAACACGATATCATATAAACAGCAAGCCACAACCGAGGTGCTTCATTAGCTTCCATGCTTTAAAAGACTAAGTACAGGTATCAAACTGGAGCAGGAAGCTCATAAACCTTTTTCTCTTTGAAGTTTACATTACTTGTGACAGCTAGGGCCTTGTTAGACAAATTTAAAACAGTAATTTTAACCCTTAAGTGACCATGTGTTGTGAAGTGTCTCCCAAACTATAATCTCATAGTGGTGGAACAGTGTGTTTCTATGGAACTATGGACTTCATTCAACGTGGGATACTTCAAAAACCAATCCGCATCAGCTTATTTCCCTTTTCTGTCGTCTAATTTTCTTTTTCAGGTGTTGCACTTACGACTTTTAAGAAAAAATTATGTACATGTAAATGTTTGTACTTTTCTACATGGCACGTATGCTATATTGCCTATGTGCCCAGCACAACGTTTTTGTAAGTGTAAATTATTCTTTTATGTATTTCTCACTTAAAAATTTGTATCTCATCCTTAAATGTTACCAGTCGTTTGGATTTGCTGAGGGCAGCAAACTCTAGGCGATGGGGATGTGTTGCATGTATAGGCTGAGCAAGATTTGGAAATTTCTGTAATTATTATTTTGTAACATGTATTTTCGATACCTTGTGTCTGGACACAGCTGTGTATAAAAGTTATATGATCAAGCGTAAATACCGCTGACTGGCAAAACATGTACTTTGGACCGTTGTATCATACATCCTGCTGCCTTAGGGAAATAATTCACAGGTGGTCTGTAACAGGCCTCAACTTGTTCCCCATGTTTTAAACAATGAATCACACATCCTGCTGATCAAGGGGAATAATGCCTAGTTGGTCAGTGACAGGTTTAAACATATACTCAATGATGTAAATAAAATGATGCAAATTAACAGTTGGCGTGGGAATCGCTGAATTGACTTTCTGGTAGGACCCCTATTTAAGCTTGATTGAGCTAGCCCCCGCGGGGAGAGACTTAACAGAGACTTGAGAGGGGACTTGCTGCCGGTCTGTAAGAATCAACAAGAGTTTATTTCAAAGTGCCACCACGAGTAAGATAGCCAGCAGGGCGGAACAAATCGTACACCTTACAGTCAAACCATACAAACAACACATCGCCAAAGGTAAAGTTGCATTATGTTATGTATTTAAATGTTACCAAAGCGCCCCTGATCTCTTCCAGATCCAGGGAGCGCCCTGTAGAAATATTAGGCTTCTTTGAAATACAGTCATTCACTTTAGTTTGACTTAGATGTTTCTTTTGCTCTACCCTTTCAGTTGCTACACCCCCAGTTTTAGATTAGGTTTGTAAGTCTTTCACCTCCCTTACAATCCTGGTATACAACAATATATTTATTTCATGCGAAATGTATATCTTGAATTTTCTGGGAAAGTCCTCACAAGTCATCTTCGTTCTGGTTGACAGTTCCACAACAGGCAGAAAATAAGGGATATACAAAATATTAGTGCACAAAATGTGTACACCTCCTAGTAACACGCAATTTAAGTGAACCACATCTTTATGGAATTTATTTTTCTCAGGTAATCCCAGTAATTTGCACTTTTAAAAGTCTATGAATTTATCACTTGGCGCTGTACTTCAACATTTGGCAAGCAGATAGCGCTAGCTAGGTCCATTCTGGCTGGATGGCGGCCTCTTATCTGATATTAACCTGCTCTAATTGTTACAATATTAATTAACAAAGAAGGAGCGTTTTTTGAAAGAATTTGAATGAATTGTTACTTAGAATGAATTTCAGAGTAACTTATTTTGAATCTACTTACTTTGAAAGAATTGCTGGAAAATGTATCATAACATATTTGTTGTGGATGATGATCTCAAATCTGCAATTGCGCGTAGTCCCGGTTATTCCTGAAGACAGACTAATAATACAAGGTACGTTCAGAAAGTAATTTCTGTTTGGTAATACAATCAAGTTGTGTACAGATGCAGAACAACTATTTATTGCACAAAATTCTACAACTCTTAAAATAATTTTCCACATACCTGCCGATATTTTGCAGGCATTTGTCATAGCGCGGCACAAGTATTTTGTATACCTTCTTCATAGAAGTTTTCCGCCTGTGTCTTCAACCAGTTAGATACATTTTATTTCAGCTCTTTGTCATTGTTGAGTGTTGACCGCCAAGGAATGATCTGAGATGCAAAAAGAGATGAAAGTAGCTAGAAGCGAGTTAAGGGCTGTACGGGGTGTGGTCCAACACGTCCCAGCCAAATCCCTGTAGGATGTTTTTCGTCGCATTTGCAGTGTATGGTCGTGCGTTGTCGTAAAGAAACACAACACCTTTAGACATCGCAAATTTGCCGATACATTTCAATGGGTGTCACTTCCCCGGCATTCAGAAAACGAATCACTGATCTGTTTTATCAAGCGGCGGGATTTTCAATCAACATCGACATTGTAAACAAGCACAACAAAGCGTACTTGGCTGACAGCGCTCTAACAATGGCGCACGTTTTTACCTCTTGATACAGAGCGTCTACCGCGCATGTGCGGAACTGCCATTACAGCGCTGCAGTGGAGATAAATTGAAACAGAACTTACTTTCTGGACGCCGCTTGTAATAACAGTAGGGCATATGGCACAAGGATGGACTTCCTTATCCCCTCCCTGACTCACTCCACGTACTGCAAATGCTATATAGTGTATGAATAGTCTTTGGTGGTCTACTATCTACTTGTGTAAGTAAAGCAAGTATTGCAGTCCAACCAAACATTAGATATCGACATATCGGTCTATGCGGCACAGTTGGATAGGAACTATTGCAGTACGCCTAAAACATTACAGGAAAAATATTGTTTAGAAGGCAGCTGAACAGTAAAAAATGTGTTTCGGGTAAATGCGACAGCAAGTGGATCTGTCTCTCTGGACCTCTCTCACCCCGCGCGCGCTAAGCGCGTTTGTGTGAGTGTGTGTGTTTTTATTGGTGTGAGTGCGTGTGAATATGTTTGTGTATGTGTGTGAGTGTGTGTATGTGAAAACCGGAAAAAATCGTACGTGTTTCACTCACATATTTGTCGACAGTGACGTGCAACATATTCTTTTGCTAATAATGTATACCTACATGCAAGGGCAATAACGAAGTTTCGTAGGCATCAAGGGATCAGTAAAAGAATTTCAATATGTTGGTTTTATGATGACTTTAAAAGCGATAACCACAGTAAAGGATTTCGTGGATATATTTGTTACAAGTAACTATTTACATTCGCCTAACTTGGTGTACGAATGTCCGTCAAAAAGAGAAGCATCCATTAATGAGAACCTAAAAGGGAATGGCACTGTGCTTCTACGTGTTCCCAGCAGATGGAATTAGGTACGTCTAGTTTGGTGACATCCACTCTTCCGATTAGATGGCTGAACCTTAGCATGAATTATTCCAATGTAACTTTTGCTTTCTGAACAACGATGACATTTATGTGACATTAAATTAAAAAGTGAGAAATATGATACTAAAGAAACACAGCTGGACTCATAGGCTCTCGGGATTAGAAGGCGGCATATTTCGATTGGAAGGTACAACGATAATGTAACACGCGTGTCATAGGTTGTCTATATAAACTTACTTCTTGTACCATTATCAGCTTCCGCAATGTTCTTTAGTACTGGCTTGTATTTTCGAAAGCCTGGTATTTTTTGTAACTTTAAATTTATATTATGTTTTTACTTTCTCTACTATGAATAGTAAGTAGGTCAGTCTTGCTTACGTCGGAATACATTTGAGGGGGTGCAGATATTGCTTTTTCATAGTGCAAACTCCGAATCATATCGCTTTGGAACTACTCAAGGAAATTTGGATGCACTATTGTATGTTTGCTGGTAGTTTGAGGTTATTGATATGACAATCCATATCTCGTATTGTAGATAGTTTCTTTCTTTTTTTGGTAATTTTACGTACTCCTACGTTAAGTCATATCGGACGGTGAATGAAATGGGTGAAATGATGCTCAAATGAGTGCAGGGTCCATGAAGATTAGAGCTACCGTAAATTAATCTTTCAGTATAGGGTAAACACCGAATAATAACTTATCCAGATAGCGGAACTTGACCGACATTCGAACTAGGGACCTCTAGAACGTAAGGTACACACCACCACTACTATTAGGAAGAAAAGTCTAGACCATACAAACGTAGTTAATTGAAAGCGGCTCATCATTCACGTATAGATGAATGAGAATCACAAGAATTTTGCTTACACATTTCTAAGATAGAAAATGAAAACTAAAAAAAAGTTGATCATCCAGGGATGGCATCACAAATATTATTTCACCTGCATGTGTAGATATTATAGCCGTATACACTGCATGTATGGAGTGGGCTCTAGTAACATTAAACCCATGTGGTAAAAGAAGAAAAAACTGTAAATACTTTTTGGTAACAATTTTTAACATAAACAATAACTGGTTTGTTAGATATTATCTCCGTTATGGACACAAAATCAAGTGACATTAGAGCAAAATGTATGTGTGCGAGAGGTATGAATTTATTAACTATTCTGTGACAGTAACCATGGAAAGTTAGAGCTAGAGCCATAGTCTGGATATGAACCACGGATCACTTAATCTTAACCTTGTCAACATACTAGCATGACAACTAAATCACCAGCACATTCCAAGTACACGGGATACTTGTTAGAAATTATATACTCAAAATATCATGTGGGCAGATTTTTGTTTGTTGAATTTTTATTTCAATTGCTCAGAAGAATTTATTTGCAAAACACCCAAATGCTCTGCGAAATTTGCTGCAGGTTTTCAACTATATGAATAAGAAACTATATCAGTAATAAAATCATACCAAGGGAGCCATATAGCTCTACATATATATCCAATTTATAAGGCTTGTTTTCCCTTACACAATTATTAGTTTTTTTTTAATTTGTATCTCACTGTATGGTATAACTACTCCTCGTTTCCATGCAACAGAACTCAAACATATATAGTCTATATCTAAACCACATAATGAAAATTTGTTAATTATCTTTGCGAGTATTTAGAAATGTTCTTTCCGACTATACGATTTTACAGGTAGAGCCATCTCTGGGCAGAGGCAACAGTTGCTCCATTGCTGGAAATGCAAGGTTGCCTCCCTGGCAGGCAATTAAAAATAACATAAAATCGTCTTATCATAACGTATATCTATAACAAAACGTTAACATATTTCACTCGCACTGCTTTCTCAATCCACTCTTCCACAAGTGCTTATTTTTCCACCTACCCCAAATATAATATAAAAGTTATTAAACATTTTCCTGTTCTTACAAGAAAGATAAAGGGAATAAATTTTTAAGCAACATTTGAAACAACCCATGAAAGAGATTTGCTCCAACAACCTTATTGTGATTAATATAGTTGCTATTATTGTTGTGTATTATGTACAAATATGAGTAAATAACCTCCTTCTTTCATACACACCGTTTAGAGTTTATGAAGTGCAGCATTTTAACATAGAATTCGGGACTTGCGTAATATTGGTACGGGATCTTTATTTGAAACGAGAAAACGTCCGGGGTATGTATTATTATCGGACCATTTTGTAAGTGTGGATAGCGTTATTAGGTTTATTGTGCTACATTGCCGACTACAGCTCTGCGCAATTTGTTCCAGTTCTTCAACTGTCTGACTATGAATCTGATATGACGCCAGAGAAAGAACCGGAAATAATAGTACAGCAGGTGCACAAAGCATGTATAATGCAGCCCGCCTCGGTAGCGTTTTTGTAGCAAGTCAGCCTGACGTTCAAGAGGTCCCGAGTTGGAATCTCGGTCAGAGTGAGTTACCTGAATAAGGTTTTTCCGGGGTATTCCCTTATCCTGAAAGACGAATGTCGGGTAACTCTAAGCTCTATTGACCCCGGGCGCATTTGGGCATCATTTCACCCTTTCCCTTCATCGTCCGATATGGCTTAACGTTGGAGGACGAAAATTACAATATATATAATGCGCATAATAATTAGCTCGATAGCAGTGCATTTCTTGTAATTCTACAGTATATTCGTTTACATTTTACACATTCCTAGGAAGCTAAAATAGAAGATAAAGCTGAAGTGTAATATCAATAAGAACAGGGGATGTTGCAGATTACGTGGTCCAGGGTTCTTTCAAGGGTTTTCGTTACAAGGTTTTTAAAACTGCGCTGTTTTTCAATTTTTTCAGGTGTGATGTTTACGTAATTATTTTACGATATATACATTTAGTAGAGCAGATTTTCATATGCAAACCTTCAAACAGCTAACGAACTATGCTTTAAACTAAACTGTAGTTAGGTTTATATGTACTATGGAGAGGAGCTGGCACAGTGATCAGTCTTGATTTATTGTAGAGACGCGAGAAAATGTATTCCGATGCAGGCAAGACTGAACTACGGGAGGGAGGTAGGTTTGCATCAGTTGGTTGCGGTAGGACGGTTCAGTTTCCTTGTACCTGACCAGCGAGTTCGGCGCACAGTTATTTATGCCCGAAAGGAAAATAAAAGCAACTTTGCCACATGGAACGTAGGTGGTTTTATACAACCCTCCAGTATCAACTCAGATATTTACTCATCCTTCGCTTATTGAGTTATTTCTTCTCTCTCTACGTATCTCGCACATACATTCCTCAACCATTTTAATCTCTCTTTCTTCTTTTTAAAGTTCTCAAGAAAAGATTATATGGGCATACTACTACAATTAATGTAACCACCAGTTTACCAAATGACTTGACACCAAATAACTTAACGACCAACGAAATAAATAAAATAATTAATTTGTTTGATACTGACAGTTCATATACAAAACCACATTAGCTTCACAGGTATGTCGGAAATTTGTTTATGTTTGCAGGTTTAATAACGCCAATTAATTCAAATGTTGTCACAATTAGATTATAGTAGCTGATTCTTAATTGTTTGTTTTGTGAGTTAATAAAAATTAATTAAGTAAGTAGGCGCATTTTCCGAAAACCTTCTTTTTGATTTTTGGTATACATGCAACTTGAATCCAAGCTTCGCATGGAAACGTATTCTAGTTTTTGAAATACGTCTTTCATAAATATACCAAAACTGAGCTTTCATAAGTCAGTGAACATCAGGATATGTATTTCCCTTTCCTCGACAAATTTTAGAAGGTAGAAGAGATCGTAATATTCTTTGTCAATGCACAATTAATGAAGAATACACAAGGATCTGATTTAATCACTTAAATTTTCATGCATTTGTATTTATAACTACCATTTAGCATTTCTGTATATGAAATTTCAACTCACTTTTTGGAGAGTGTAGTGATATTTAAGTCAATATAATGTCTAAAACCTATTTGAGCGATTCTAAATGCTCTAAGAGCAAAACAAAACACTTTAAATAAATCAAAGCGCCTTAAAATTGAATTTATATATAGATATTATTAATATTCTTTTCGACAAATCAAAGCGTGCTAAAACTATAAATAGAATAAACTGATTTGCGTTGAGCATAATCCAATCTATAATTTTATTATTCTTTGAATTATACAAATTCTAAAGCTCGAATATCTTAAAGTACTAACATTATGTTAAATAGGATTAAATTTGATACAAAACAAGAAACAGAAAAACGTTGAATAGGTGAGAAGGAATGAATGCACCTTAATATGGCACAAAAGGAATTAAAAAATCGTGTTATTTGAGAGACGTTTATTCTGTTTGAATATGTAATGTTGTATTTTAATTAATATTTTACATTATATGTTAATATTAAATCAAAGCCGCGAGAAATAGCAACGTTTACTAAAACGAAAAAAATATGAAAGGGAAATAACAATCGATAGCGCGTGGTTGATTACGAGAAAGAATAAACAGTGAATTGGTCAGTGACCTATGCTCGTTATTCAAAGCTTTTTTAAAAGGTTAACGAAGTTCAAGAAGCCCAAAGCAATCCAGAAAATAGTGGATAGCTATCTGGGATAAAGGCTTTTTTGCATCAGGTACAGTAATGTTACTTAATATTTAAAACTATTCTTAACGAATGCATAAGATGTGAACAATGTCTACAAAAATTGTGCTAGTGTATACACAGTACTTCATCAGCAGTGGAAGAAATTCTAATCTAGTAAGGTTATTATTGCTAATGAACATAATTATTAATGCTCAATAATTGGAAACCATTTCCCTTTATTACTTTATTTATTTATTATTATTACTTATT
Source organism: Mantis religiosa (assembly GCA_030765055.1). NCBI lineage: Eukaryota > Metazoa > Arthropoda > Insecta > Mantodea > Mantidae > Mantis > Mantis religiosa. Next base: position 3,513,992 of record JAUKNK010000112.1, on the reverse strand, counting down.
GCATTACCCTAAATTTTCCATAGCATTTCCCTGAAAATAAATGAGTTTGGAATCTCTGAATAAAACAAAAGGTTATTACACACAAGATCCGTATTTGTGTGACGATGTGCGTGTGTCTGCATGTCTGAATTCGTAGATACTCATATCCAAATACTAAACGTTGGTTAAATACGGAACCGGGTGTGGATTTCAGCATATTTCATGGATGCAACACGAAGATATTCCAGATAATTTGCTGCCCCCCCACTCTCACTATTGTCAAAGAAACATTTTTTTAAGAAAATTAGTTTTTCTCTAAAATCATTGCAACGATTTTGATTACAACACCTTATATAGGTATATATATATATATATATATATATATATATATATATATATATATATATATATATATATATATATGTGTGTGTGTGTGCGTGTGTGTGTGTGTGTATGTGTTGGATTGTGTATGTTACAAAAACCCAAAATGTTCTGCATCGATTTAGCTCAAATGTTTGACACGATATACAGCTCGCTTCAAAGATTGGTTTTATCTAGTTCTTGTGTCAGTAACATACCTGCGAAAGCAAGAAAAGAGTTTTATGAACGGTCAAAATGGAGGTTGAAGACGCCCATACAATCTCTGATCCTAGCCTCTAATTATATTGGAATTTGTGGGTTAGTAAAGTTAATAGTCCAGTTTGCAGGTATTCAAAAAGGTCTTTACTACGTAGAAAGACACGTTTTGTACAGCCCTGAGCAGCCAAACTACATAACATAAAAAAACCGTCTGCCACTCAACAAACAAAAGAGTTCACCTTCAAATCTCAGCTGCGGGGACACGATTATCAGTTCGATTACGACTGACTCCACTGGAGACCCGCTGCCTCCATTATAGCAATGCTGATTGACCTAGAAGTTTGTGGAATGATATCGAACAACCAAGACCGTAGCAGAAGAAAGATGAACATTCTTGTCATCTGTCTCTTTCTTTTTCTGCTTCGGCAAGCTTTTATCTCCGTATTACGTTATCTGTCTCTTTGTACAGGCTAGCCGTGCCGGACGAAACAGTGCTTGCAACACTACTCCCTCCTCAAGGCTGGTTTTCCGAACAGCACCAACCTAGCGGGGCAAACGATCCAAGTGTACCACCAACAATTTCCCTTTGGGTCACTTTATCGACACTTCGTCACTATCCCATTTACCACTCGGTACAGTCCTTGCCATGGTTGTTGAAGTAGCGGGCAGCGCACCTTGGTCCAGATAGGGCGGTAAAACCAGACCAGGCCACCTTGCTGGAATCCTTGGATGTTGGCGTGCCTGTCGTACCGGGTCTACATGCGGTCGCTCGCCATCTGGATGTACTGACGAGCCATTTTATGCATTTCATGGAGATTATCCACGAGGCTCTCCACACACTCCGTTGCTGGCTGCTTGTATTCTGGTTTTGTTCTTCCAAAACTCAGGTCACAGGGTGGCGTAACTCTCGGTCGTACATTAAGCTGGCTGGCGTCATCCCAGTGAATCATGTGTTGACGAACGGTAGGCCAGCAGGAACAGTGGCACCTTGATGTCTCAGTCTCTCTAATGTCTGGCCAAGACCTTCCCAGGTGTTCTTTTGGTGTCTTGATGTACCCTCGGCCATGTCGTCTGACAGCGCGTGAGGTTAGTTGTATGGATCTTGTTCACCCCAAGTCTTTGCAGTGCCTTCTTCATTAGGTTAGACTCAAAATTGGAGACCTGATCCCTTAGGAGCCCTAACGGCACCCCTAAACGGCGGAACAGTTGCTCCAGGTGGCAGTCCGTGATTGCTTTCGCCAGCTAGTTTGAGACAGCATAAACCTCCGGCTACTTGGTGAAGTAGTCCACGACCACCATCAGGTATCTGTTGCCTTGGATGGACACTGGAAATGGTCTAGCTATGCCGGCAGCAATGCGTTCGAATGGCGCTCCAACGTTGTACTCTTGCATTCGACCCCGATTTCTAGTCTGGGGGCATCGACGTGCCGCGAACACATGACATTTACAGCACAATATCTCAGTGTCTGCATGGAGCCTCAGCCAGTAGTAGCGCTGTCGGAGTTTGTCGATCGTTAGGTATGCTCCCAGGTGTACTCCCGAAGTACCGGCGTGCACTTCCTCCAAGATTTCCGAGATCTAACTTCGGAAAAGTACGAAATGTTCCATCTGGGTCTTCATATCCTGTATTTCCCATACACGGAAAAAGCAAGCCCTCTCTTGTCTTCAGTGTGTCCCTTTGTTCCAAGTGCTAGTTTTGTGCAGCGCTTCTGAGTGCGATGTTCTCCCAGGTCGGTCTTATCCCCAGCTCCACTTCCGTCAAGAGTGGACCCAAGTCGGTGTCCGTCAGGTGCTCCCTTCTCAGGCTTCACTATCCCAACGGACTCCAGGCACTGCCGTGACTACTCTGAGAGCTGCGGCATGCTCCTTCTCTTGCCCCCTTGAGCAGTGACTGCACCCTTCTGGGCAGGGTCTTCGGGAGTTAGTGTCTGCATTGCCGCGGCTCTTCGCTCTACGATGTTCAGAGGTGAAGTCTTATTCCTGCAACCTCTGGATCCAAAGGGCTTTCTGGCCTTCCATGTTTCCAAAGCTAGGTAGCCGGGTTAGGTCGGAATGGTCAGTCAGGTGGAATGGCTGACCGTACAGGTTCTTGTGGAAGTGCTTATAGGTGTCTACTACCGCTAGTAAATCTCGCCGAGTGACGTAGTAGTTCTTCTATGCCTTGGAGGGCGTCTTTCTTAAGTAGGCTACCACCCTCTCGTGGCCCTACTGGACTTGGAATACGACGCCTCCAATGCAATGATCGCAGGCGTCGGTATGCACACTGAAGGCGTAACCAGGTTGTAGGTATCCCAAAATAGGATCACTATAAGGTGTGTTCTTCAGCTGCTGGAAAGCGCATTCGGTGTCCTCCGTCCATACCTAAGGCGGTGTTCTGTCAGGTGGGAGAGGGGCTTTGCAATGTTGGAGAACTCCTTGATTAAACGGCTGTAATAACTGCACAGCCCCAGGAAACTGCTCAATTCCCGCTTATCCTTCCGACGAGGCCAAGCTCTCACTACCAGTGTGTTCACCGGGTCTGTGGCCACTCCGTCAGATGACACTATGTGGCCCAGTTGGCTGACTTCCTTGCTAAAGAGCTGACATTTCTTCCCATGCAGCTTCATTTTGGTTGCCTGCAGTCTCTATAGCACATTGCTCAGGTTGTCAAGATAGTCTTCGAAGGTCTTGCCGACGATTATGATGTCATCCAGGTTGATCAGGCAGGCGTCATAGGTCAATCCCTTCATCATTGACTCAATGAGGCGTTGGAAGATTGCTGGGGCGTTGCAGAGACCAAAGGGCATATCTGGCCTGTAATTAATGCGGTCTTTTCCTTTTCTCTCGGGACCAGAGCTACCTTCCTTTAACCTCACTTCAGTTCCAAGGTCAAGCGCCACTGCATACTAGAAGGCGTCTCGAGGGTGTCGCCAATCCGGGGTCATGGAAAACAGACCTTTCTGGTGACAGCGATCAGCTTCCTGTAGTCCACACAGATGCGTAGCTCGCCGCTCTTCTTCGTCACAAGGACTACAGGACAGCACGAAGGGCTGTCAGATTGTTCAGCCAGTCCTCTGGATCTCATGTCCTCCAGAATGTCCCGTATTGCCCCTTGTTTTGCCAGCATAACACATCTGGGTGGTTGCCGAATATGCCGGGTGTCTCCGGTCTCAATACACCCGTTACGTGCGGCCTTAGTTGCTGCTTCCTTGGCTGAGGACACGCCATTGTCTTCTCAGCAGTTATCGAAACTTCCGCACCTGTTCCGCCATCAGGTTGTCGGCCGCCTTATCTAGCAAGCCTTGCAGCCGGGGTCCCATGTGTTGCGTTGGCACTGGCTCATTGGTGTTGTCGATTGGCGTTACGCTGACCACGGGCTCACACGTTCCCAACTCCGTCCCGGCCTGGATGTCATGATCAGTGCCTGCTAGCTTGAGCAGCCTCAGGGGCAATTCCTCTTAGCGCAGCAACAATGTCCCGGCTACACAAAATCCGTGCAGAGGAAGCTTCTTGTCCAGCATCATGTTCTTCGTCAGCTGGACTTCATCCGCGCTTCTCGCGGAGACAACCACGTCTTCCCTCAGGATGAACTGGCAAATTCCAAGCAGTTCTTTGGGTTGCCGGAATATCGCTTCTTCTTCATTCAGGCACAGGAGCTTCCTGCCAAAGTCGATCGTCCCCTTGTGACCCCAGAGGGCATCCAGTCCGAGTACCACCTCCTCAGCCACCTCCGCAACGAACACCCACTGACGCACGCCACTCTATCTCAAGGTCAACTGCAGTAGGGCCTCCTTCTCCACGCAGAAGTTGTCGCCCAATGCCGTCAAAAGCTTGTATGGTTGACTTGATTTCTCGGCGACAAACCCCTGGCTACGTCAGCTCTGAGGTCGTCTGTGGCCTACCCCAGAAGGCTGGCTATTAGATTAGCGGTCTCTTCCACTCGTGACCATTTGTTGTATTTAGCCACTGTATAGAATTTCTGGTAGGAGAACTCAAACGTTGATATGCCGCTGATCTTTGGTGGTTTGAAGCGCGCCGATGTTGTGTCGCGTCCCGGTGCGTATGTCTTTAAAGCTTTCAACCTTCTGCCAACGATGTCCTCAACATGGCGTTCAGGGACTTGGTGTTGCTGTCGGCCTTTCCCTGTAGCCCGTTAACGCGGTTCGCCAGGTCTTCAACGCGCTCGTCCATTTGACCAATCCGCTTGCCCGACTGCGTGACGTCCTCATTCTCGCCGGCTAACTGCTCTTCAAATTTGCCGGCAAGGGCCTTGTTCGTCACCTTCATTTCGGTTGCCAGGCCATCCTTCGCCGCTTTTATTTCCGTGGTCAATTCGGTCTTCATCGCGGCCAACTTGATATTGGCCGCCTCCGTCCTCGCAGCGAGGTTTTCATGCGCTGTTCTCATTTCTTTCAGCTCTTCTAGAATTTTCACCAATGGAGCGTCCTCTGTCATATGTTCCACTTCTGACACCAAGTGTGACATTGTGGGTTCCTAAAATTAAAAGTCCAATTTGCAGAAATTCAAAATGCTGTTAATTTCCTTAGAAAGACACATTTTGTACAGCCCGGAACAGCCGAATTACATAACATAAACAAATACAAACTTCAAGGTCGTCTGCCGCTCAGCCATAAACAAAAGAGATTACTTTCAAACAACAGCTGCAGGCATACCATTATCTGTTCCGATTACGACTGACTCAACTGACGATCCGCGACTTCTGTTAAAGCTCCACTCATTGTTCTTGAAATTTGAGGAATATTGTGCAATAATCAAGGGCGCACCGGAAGAAAGACGAACAGGCTAGTCATCTGGCTCTTTCTTTCTCTGTTTCGGCAAGCTTTTATCTCTGCGCTACCTTATCTGTCTCTGTGCTCGCTGGCCGCGCCCGATGAAAAAATACTCGCGACAATATTCTTTTGTTCTCCTAGAGAAATTTGAATTAGATAGGTTTTGTTGTTCTTTTTTTCGTTATCTTGGTGTACGAAGAGAATAAAGTCTTACTGCTAGAAATTCTCTCATTTTAATACATCAATAACCGCAAACTGTTTCCATATTCACCTTAAACGATTTGCCTTTGTGTGATCGTGTAATGATTGAGCTGCGCAGTTCGTCAAATTGTAATTAGAGGTTATGTTATGTATAAGATATATACAAAATCAAAATGTTTTATAATTCTTATTTTTTTACAACTTTTCAATACATCTTCCCCGTGTATCTACGGGACTCCCACATACAATATTTTCAAAGCGTCTGGTATAGGAAAAAATATTACAAAAATGTAAATTCATTGTTTGGGATAAACGCATCATGGTACATAAAAATCTCTTGAAGCTCTGGATCGTTCATTACTAGATTTGCGTGGAAACATTCTACCATTCGGGAGTGCACTGATTTTGATTGCAGGAGATTATAGACAATTATTGTCTTTAATTTCTCGATCGACATCAGCGGACGAAATAATTGCTTTTTTGAAATATTCAACACTGTGGCAACACGTACGCACATTATAGTTGTGTCCGAATATGCGTGTACAGCTTCAAAACTATCAATCAGCCGAGGTATTATCACGACAATCAGTGGATATTGGAAGCGACAGCAGGTAATACATGAGACAAAACGAATATCATCCACTCATAATTTTTGTAATTTAGTAAAATCGAAAGAGAAACTTATTTTAATTGCTTAATTTACTTCCTTCAACGTTAAGTCATAACGGACGATGAATGGAATGGATTAAGTGATGCTCAAATGAGCCCAGGATCCTTGGAGCTTAGCGTTACCCGACATTTCTCTTTCAGAATAAGAGAAAACCCTGGAAAACCCATTAACCGCATTACTCACCCGACCGAGGTTCGAACTTGAGACCTCTTGAACGTGAGGCAGACACGCTACCATCTACACTATCGGGGAGGGCAGAACAATTTATTGAAAAATTATTAACAAATATTCAAATTAATTATATGAATCAGGTCCTGCTCAGAGAAGGCGCTATCCTTGCCGTGAGCTATAAAGATTTTAATAATTTTACACAATCCAGCATTCAAAGTGAATAAATTAAAGCATATAACTCCATAGACATAATTGTCACAGCAGATGAAGTAGTTAATTCCCCATCAGAGCTTTTCAACTCTCTTGATCTGCCAGGAATGCCACCAGACATATTCAAATTGAAAATAGGTTTGTCAATTATCAATTTGTGTAATGTTAATCAGCCAAAGCTCTGTAACGTCACGCGGCTCGCAGTTAATAAATTGATTAACAACGTAGTGGAGGCCATGATATTGACTTGGCCTTTCAAAAGCGAGGATGGCCTCATTTCTAGAATTCTATTCCATTTGTGTGTGCAAATTTGTATTGTCATTATTATCTTATAATTTATGTAACTTTTAATTTTAGGGAGATAACCTATGTAAAAGAAGTATACTGTATATAGCAAATAAAATAACAAAACAGTTATGAAAATAAAAGCAAACGATAGCGCTTGTCTAGTAACAGCAAAGACTAAACAGGAAACATAGTGATTTAAGTTACACCTTTTTTTGCAGGTGAAGATGGATTTCTTTTAAAGGAGAGCAATTTGAAGGCTTCTCAAATCTAGAAGAGAAAGGTAAGGTGATTATTTCGTTTTCTAAGATTGTCGTTAGATTTTGTTTCATATATATGTAAAAATGAAACAAAATTAATGGCTTTGCTGATGAAACATCACTTCAGCATCTGGAATTCATCACATAGTTTGCTAGTATGTATAATGAAACACATAATTGAATATGTGATGGACAAATCATCGTTGTTACGAAGTCCCGTTACTGCTACATTTCACTTGTAGTTTAAGAATACTTCATTAGGAAATTTACCTCAAAATTTGTAGACAAGCATCAAAAACCTCATAGTTCTTGAATTATGAACGTCAGGAATAAATTTTCTTCATCACTTATCATTTGAGCAATATTGGTTTTATATGTAGTAACACTAAAGATAGTGAAAGACATTGTTTTTCATTAGTTTATAATTTTTATCTTCCAGAAGTGCAGAATCACACATTTTAATTGAAACAGTTGACTAGATATCCATTAGTCAAAATAAATAGTTATTCTAGTAAAAGCTTAGTTTTTGTTAATCTTATATGTCAGTGTTCCTTACCAATACAAACATCGGTTAAACAATAAAGATGCAAAATATGAAGCAATTAACAGTGAAGTAAACAAATATATACAAGTATAATAATTTGTAGCTTAAAAATTCACTTATGTTATAAGAAATTATGAAACTTTTCTAATAAATTGATTAATATTTTGTGATCCTGATCAAATTATAAGAAAAGCTTCATAATTTGTTACAAGAATAAGTGAAATTTTAAGTTTCAAATTATTATGGTTGTGTATATCAATTAAACAACGAATACATTCAAAAGTATTGCAGAATTAAGGAGCTGTTGTGTTTACATGACGACCTGATATATTAGCTAGGACAGAGATTTCAGAAATGTATTTATAGTATTAGCAGAATTTACAAAGTTTACCAAGTATGTATATTCGTAAAACAATGTTACATTGAAATTCAATACATGTTACACAGATATAACTATTTTAAACAAAAACTTTACTTTCATTACGAAAATGATGTCAATTTTCCTTGTTAATTGAAAATAGACTGACGATGCAAGCAATTTGTGAAATGGGTGTCAATGAATAAGAAAAATTGACTAACTTTCTTAAAATAGGTTAATTTATTGTTTCAAACAGTTATATTTGTGTAATAATAATTGCTTCACTGCAGCTAGCATCATTTTCTACGTAATTCAATACATTCCTTAATAAATTGACATTTGTATTCAATGACCGTATAAACACTGCGGGGCTGTAAATGGCACATATATTATGCCTTTTTATATTTAAGACAAGTATTTCTATGTAATGTAGGCTAAAAATTGATGATAGGAGGTCTAACATTCGTGCATGTGAGTAGTTAGGTATTAAACTTCTTTGTCGTATTCCGCCAGTAATTCTGTGCTCTTCTTACACTCAATATGTGATACCTTTCACAGGTGTCCTCGCACAACAAACATTTCCACACCACTTTCGGTTCATGTACTTTTTTCTGATTACACACTTTTAAATGGAAGCCATGTACTGCAATTCTATAGATATAGTTTAATGTCGTTTAATGTTAGTTAAAAAGAAAATGTGAATTTGTTAAACTATAACTTTGAGTTTGATAGAAAAACATTTTCATCAGGTTCATACTTGAAAATGCAGTTTCAATCTAATTTAAAATACTCATGTAGATTTTAAAAATAAGATAAATTAAATATTTTATAACACTTAAAACATACATGCTAAAAACATGGTACATATTGTGACAATGCCCAACCATATAAATTATTTGCATGTAGGTATTCCAAATAGCTTGATTCTTCTTTAGAATTATAATTGTTGATATATTTACTCTTAGCTCTTGAAGATCTTTTAATACTTTGTGAAATTCCACCTCGAATTCCCTTTTTCAAGCATTAAGATCATATCATAATCACTTAATAAATCTAGTTTAATTTTAGTTATTTTTAACAGTGCATCACATGCTAAACCGTGCGCTGTAAAATACCAAGTAGGATCTAGTTTATATGCTTTTATACAAGTATCTCTAAAATTTTCAAAAATACCCGCTAATATTCATACATCTGATTTTTTATACAATTTTTATAATCTTCTAAATTTTTAATATTAAATTTGTTCCAAACTAGTTTTGCAAGTACATTATCTTCACTATGATTTATTAAGTTTTGAATACAAATATTCTTTTCTAGGTAATTTTGTTTCTTTCATCTTTTCTTTAGAATTCATATATTCATATGGCGAAACTCCTTTTTGTATTATTAAACATAGTTGTTCTCCTTTAAAATATTTTGCTCTTTCTTTAAACTGTTCTTTTCTAAGGCTGCTTGACAATTTGTCAATACTTGAAAACATAAACTTTACAGTACCTCAAAATCTTAAAGTTAAACCATTTTGTCCCTTATATACTAAATGAAATATACCTTTCTTCATTACTATGTATTGTGTCAATGTCTTTTTCAGCAAGTGCTAACTCTTTTATAAACAAATGAACATCATAATGAGCTAAATTGTGGATATATACTGGTAAAATTGTAGAATTTTATAATTAATACTAAAACTTTAATGTGCTGCACCTCTCTATTTATCTGTTAAATGGTCATCATCTCTTACACTTTTTCACCAATAGTAAATTGGTTTTCAGAAATATGACATGTTCTTTAGTATGGGAAAGGCAGAAAGTAACACCAAGTCCCTGAACGCCATGGTAGAGGACATGTCGGCAGGAAATAGAAGGACTTAAAGGCCTACGAGCAGGGACGCGACACAACATCTGCGCGGGTCAAACATCCTAAATACGACGGCAAGACAACTTTCGAAGTCTTCCGCCGTCAATTCAACACGTTGACCAAACACAAGTGGTCCCCAGAGGAAGAGGCTAATAACTAGTCTCCAGAGACGAACCGCAGAAATCCTGAACGCGGTCCAGACAGCGGGGGCGCCCAAGGAAACCTGGGAGGCCCTGGAGAATCGTTTTGGAAATCACCGCTTAGCCGCAGCGTACCGCAGCCAGTTGAAGTAAAGGTTACAGAAGCCAGGGGAGATGCTGCAGGAGTTCGCCATGGCAATTGAGCAGCTGGCCAGCAAAGCGTTTGTGGACCTCCCACCAGATTTCGTATCCCGAGAGCCTGCCTACAATTTGTCGACGGTGTACGAGATACGGACATTCGTCAGCGCCTTATGCTGGGCGATTACAAAACTGTCAACTTGGCACTAACCGCAGTACTGAGGATGGAGGCAGCCAAAGTGACAGCTATCCCGACATCGAGAACGAGGAGTGTCCACCATACCGGAGACAGAAGACCAGCCGAGGGACGAAGGCGAAGACCTAACGGCGTGTGCTGCGGATGCAGACAGACAGGACACTTGCAGAGGGACAGCCGATACCAGGAAGAGCAGCCGGAAGAACGAGTAGGGCACAGCATGGTGAGGGGCACGTCGACGCCATCACCACCATCCCCTTGAGTGACACCGCGAGCCGTCAGCCGGCGTATGGATGACAGTCTTATTGCGGACGTTTGGGTGGGGGCGAAGCCGTGCCTCGTTCTGGTGAACACCGGGGTGGCCGTGAGCATCATCAGGCCTGACGTAGCCAAGGGTTTGCCGATGAGGAAGCCGAGCCGACCATACCAGCTAGTGACCGCATCGGGTATCACTTTGCCTGTGGAGAAGGAGGTCCTACTGAAGCTGACCTTGGGAATGAGTGCCGTACGTTTGTGGGTGTTCGGTGCGAAGGTGGCTTAGAAGGTGATACAAGGATTGGATGCCCTCAGGAGCCACGAGGCGACGGTCGAAGTCTGCAGGAAGGTCCTGTGGCTCAATGGAGAAGAGGTGATACTCCGGCAACCAGACGAGCGCCCTGGAATCTGCAGCGTCATCTTCAAGGTAGATGTGGTGGTCCACGCGAGAAGCCACGTGGTGGTGACGGCGCGACTAGAAGGCCAACGGACGAAGAGCATGATGCTGGACCAGGAGACGCCTGTGCACGGACTCTGTGTAGCCAGGGTATTGTTGCCATTCTGAGAGGAGGTGCCAATGAGGCTGATTATCCTGGCAGAGACCGATCACGCCGTCCAGACCGGAACTCTGCTGGGGACGTGAGAGCCGGAGGTCAGGTAACCGCAATCGACAAAACACAGGAACTGATGCCGACGCAACACCTGGGGTGCCGGCTGAAAATCTTACTGTAGAGAGCGACCGATCACCTGACCACAGAACAGCTCGAGAATGTTCGACAACTACTGAGACGATACCAGCGCGTCTTCAGCCAACGCAGAGAAGAACTATTGCGTCACCGGGCGAGAGTTACTGGCGGTAGTAAAGGCCTTGTAGCACTTCCACAAGCACCTGTATGGTCAGCCATTCCACCTGAGGACTGACTACTTCGCCATAACTTGGCTACTGAGCTTTAGAATCCTGGAAGTCCTAACAGAAGGTTGGGTTCAGAGGCTGCATGCGTACGACTTCGCCTCTGAATATCGTAGAGGGAAGGGCCACGGTAACGCAGACGCCATGTCCCGCAGACCCTGCCCAGAAGAGTGCGTCCAATGCACAGGAGTAGAAGAAAAGGAGCATGCCGCAGCAGATACCAGAGTAGCTTCGTTCTGCAGCAGCCCGAGTAGTCACGGCAGTGACTTCGGATGGTTGGGATAGCGCTGGCCTGAAGAGAGAGAGCAGCTCGCAGAAGCACACTAGGGACCACTCTTGAGGAAAGCGGAGGCAATGACAAGAGCAACCTGGGAAGGACATCGCACCGAGGACCGCAACCTATAAGTCATACTGGACCCAATGTGACCCGCTGAAGAGCAGAGTGGACGTGCTGTTACGGATATGGGAATCGCCCGATGGTAAGAGGCAGAGAAAATAGTTGATATTTCCCAGAATTAAGATCCCGGATGTCTTGAAGGAACTGCACTACGATATTTGAGCAGGACACCTGGGAGCAAAACGAACAATCGACAAACTTCAACAGCCATGGCAAGGACTGTACCAAGTGGTGAAGAGGTCCAAAGACGTGGTCTACCGCATCCAGAAGGTGCCGCGTAGGAAGATAGTGGTACACCTGGATCGTCTGGCCCGCTACGATGGTGCTGTTCGGGACGGCCAGCCTTGAGGAGGGAGAAGTGTCGCGAAACCCTATTTACGATCGCGCGGCTTGTGCACACCAAAGGAACTGATAGACGGGCAGTGTGAAAACCAAGAGCCGGCAGAAAAGAAAACATGCAGATAAAGGTCTGCCGAAGCAAAGAAACCGAGATAAATGGAAATTTCTTGTTACTTCTTGACAGATAAGGTTTCAGTGTTTGGAAAGTTCTGGTGATATCTCGATTGACAGAGAAAAGTCGTTTTTCTTTATTGTTCTGGAAATATCTCGAACTTGGGAATGAGGTATTTAAGGAAGTGCCGACTCGCCAAGAGTTAGTTGCAAACAGAGTGAGTAAGCGGAGAACAGCTGAGAGTGTTGCTGTTGTTGTTGTAAACTCAGTTGTATAACAAGTGTGTTGTAAAGAGAGCTAAACTGGACGCTGCTTGTTATTGTCATCGACTTTGGAAGATTGTGTTGTTTTGTGATGTAATGTTGTTACGTGAGCATTGAGCAGTATATCTCTACGCAGGTAAAGAACATTTAGAACTTCGGAAAATTGCACTTTTAATTCTACGAACCCACAAAGTAACATTATTAGAAGGTTCTTGTGGTTCAAAGATAAGTTTTACACTGTTTATTTCAAATGTTTGTATTCTACTCTTAAATGCAGTAGCTTTTCTATTAGTTTTTGGTTTATTAAAGCCATTATCAACAAAATTATCATTAAAGCTTTCCTGAAATATATATATTTTTTACTTTGTTCTGTTTGAGCTTCTGGATCATTTTGAATGTTATCGTTTTTTTTTGAAAAGTTTGGTTTAACTTTATTATTAATATTGATAAGTTTGTTCTTTATAAGTTTGTTTAGTTTTAACTTTTTAAGTGCAGACTACCACTTAATACCATCAGTTCTACAAATTCGTTTAAGTTTTTTTCTATCTTTTTGTGTGTGTACTTGCAAAAATCAGCATCTTTGCAAATTTTACTAAATTTAGTATTTTTCTTATAGCTTCTAAATCATTTTGCACATTATTGGTTTCTCCAAACTTAAATTTTAAATAATTGTTAGCATTAATAGTATTAATCTGACTATTGCCATTGTGAATATTTGCATTATTGTTCCTTTAAAGTTCAATTAGTTGTGTGGTTTTAAGTTTGGACCATCGTCTAATACCATTACTTTTACAACTGTCTTTTACTTCTTTTAAAGTTTTATTATTTAAATCATTATTGTTGTAATTATAAATTAAATTAATAAGATCTTGCTTTCTTAAATTTGAATAACCTTTAAACTTTTATTCCTTTGCTCTTACTCTCAGTTCAACTACACCGTAAACTTTTGGCATGTTCATTTCCATCATTAGTTCGTAAGAAGAAAATCTTAGATTATTTAATATAATACAAAGTATTAGCTTTGTAAAGAAATATAAATAAAAAATTTAAAAAAAATTAAATTCAAAATGTAATTAACAGTTTTCCTTTTCTCTATTACACATTTTTTGTTTGTTGGTGTTTCTTTATATAGATTTTAGAAACAGATTTTCCACAATTACAAATATCCTTATGAAATATTTTTTCTTTATTGTTTTGATAATATTCCTTAGCATTCTCATTATACTTTTCCTTATACTTAAAATTGTAATTTTGAAAATATTTGCCTATTTCTTCTCTATTATTTTCAACATACTGTCTTACCTTTATTCTAATATTCGTTTTCCACTGAATATAGATGCAAGCTTCTCAAGTATTACGATAAACACCCTTTAGTATTTAATCAACACAAATAATTGTTTAATTTTTATTTCGTGACATTTATGGAAAGTTTTAGTTAGTACTGTGTTTTATGCCGCCACTTACATCTAAAAAATTAATAAGTTAATAACAAATTAACGTTCAACACCATAAAAAATTTCACCTTTAAAATTAAACAATAAGGTTCTGTAATACTTATAAACATATTGCATTTTTTTTAACTTTTTAATCTTTCAATTTAAAATTTAAGTTTTAATTTTCCATTTTGTACTTTAACATTAAATTTCTAATTTTTTTAATTTTGATTTTTTTTAGTTTTTCATTTTTTGCATTTCTCATTTTTTATTTTTTTTATTTTCTTATTTCTTAAATTTTCTTCACAACGATGTGTTTTTGTTAACTGCGCCAGGATACGCGTTTTGTATCTACTCACCCTTGATTCCGCTATTCTAAACACATCTGCTCGTGGCTACAGCCCTTAGAAACTTTATTCTTTTGCATTACATCCGGCATGGAAGATGCACCCATTAGCATCAATATAACTTTCGAAACTGGTAACAAGGTGGTGTTGCACAGATTGCCGTGTTTCTACAGATATTGCCACACACGCCGCAGGAATACGATGTTGCATATCCTCTACTGTCTTTGGGCTTCTTGCTACACTCTTATGTTTTACTGTGCCGCAGAGAGAGAATTCTATTTGCATCAAGACTGGGGACAGAGCTGGCCACCGCACAGGATCTTCCCGTTCTATCCACCTATTTGAAATTTTAAAAAAGCTTAAGATTACTATAGCCTAGGCCTAGTGTATTCTCCTATTCCTATTGTTTCCAGGAGAAAACATGCTACAAGGCTATTTCTGTAAACTGATATCTCAACCTGAAATAGGAGATCAGGGGTTCCAAAGAAAATTGCATACATGAATGAGTAGAGAAAATCATGCAAGTGCATAGATCAGGATAATTTTTTTATTTACGTTTGCCATCTTAAATATAACAGTACAAAGCCTTTATGCTTAAGTATTATAATTATTCTTACAAAGTCAAGAATTAATTGGAGATGTTGGCTTGTGGTTTTATTACATGTAAGCACAAGTGTTTAAACGTTCTTTCATGATTATTATCATCTTACATTATTTCATTATAGCTTTCCTTTTAATACATTCCATAATATATGTCGGCTCTCAATTGCAACCCATTTTCGTACACTACTCCTTTAATGTCCGAGAGTTAATGTATTTGTGCTTTTCTTGCGTGTTGGTAATTAAATAATTTGGACTACATAAACTTGAGCTCCCCACATCTCTATAATCATCATGCATAAGCGAGTTCGTAGCAAACTGTGAAAGGCACCAAAATAAGACTTAACTACATTACTCGTTCGGCTGTTTTTAGTAACCTATTGATTCTTTTAACCTCAAATGCTAAATTCCATATTACCTAATCAGCTATATTTGTTATTTAATTTACCTAAATTAAAATAGGCTTCCAATTGCACTATACCTTAGGTGTGGCTTCGTATTATATTTTTGGCTGAGATGTATTTTCAAATGAAGGTGTGTTGTCCCTTGCCGAAAGGTCAAATGCCATAGAATGTAGCACGTTGTAATATGAGAAAATAAAGAAATAGGTACTAAATTTACTCCAGTAACGTTGGTTAATATGTAGCTCAATGACCATTACAAAGGATTTAACTTCCAATCTGTGGCAGATCTTTAGGCTTAGTCTTTAACAAGGCCCAACGGAGGGAGCGTTAAGCGAGAGGGTACGAAGTGTGGCCAGACGGAAGGTGACATGACAGCAGATGTCAGAGTTACTAACCCCTACAGATTAAAACTGCAATTTAGGAGTTCTTACAACCGGCTCCCTTACAACCTGCAGGACAACAAATTCCCTGGGGATAGGCCAAAAGAGGTATATCTCCTTTGATGCATCCTTAAAATGGTTTATCACTGTAGCGTTTGTTTTCGTAATGTCGTAGGGATACCGTTTGTTCTAAATTTTCAGTTAGTCCAATAAAGCATTTATTTCTAATGTAACAAGTTAGGCTTTCATGGCCGGCGTCTATCCAGTAATATGTAGAAGTTTCCGGGCTTACTGGCCGTGGACTAGTCACGAGTCCTCTGAGGATGCTCGACGCATGTACGAGCGAAGCGTCAGGAACTTCAGTTTTTCCGACTAGATCACGGCCAGTAAGCCCGGAATCTTCTACATATTACTGAATCATTTATTTCTACTTAAAAGTTTATTGAAAAATATTAATTGTAACATTTTTATGTTAATGCGTTAATATATATTACAAATTACGTGTATAGACATGCCTGAAGAGCTCATTGTATTTGAGATTGTAAACTTCTCTTTAAGACTATTTATTATTTTAGTAGATTTTATAATACATTTTGGTTATTAAAACTTGTAATTTTTTCTAGGCTGAGTTGGTCACTACTTAGCTACTAAACTTTCTGTAGTCATCGGTATACAGCCCTAGAGGGGGAGAGAGAAGAAACAGTTATTCATCACTCCACGAGTTTACACAAACTGGCATCGTACTTATTGTCCCTTCCACTGATGCGGCCAACCCTGCTTGTGGTGCCCACCCAGCAAGTACGTCACTCAGTCTGCAAGTAGGACACATTGGGAACGGTGGGCTAGCAGCCCTCGACCAACCTGTCCTTCGATTTTCACGCAAGGTACGGTATACCAGATTAACCTTCCAAATTGGACGTGGCAAATTGGAATTTTGAGCCTGGTTGTGTCCTTTATATTAAAAATGACTAGTTCTTAGCGCTTACGTGTTCTCTTATCAGCAGCAATTGTGGTAAAGTGAGTAAAACCACAAGTAAACAAAAACACTGCGCTATGGAAATCCTGACGGAACGTCGCTGAAAACAACAAAGAGCATGACCATCACAAATGATGCTCCTCCTACTGTAAAGACTGCGGTATTCAGAGTGGATGCAGTGATAAAGGTTTTATGAAACAAGTGTCTGGGTGAGAAATATCACGTTGTGAGGATGTCCGTCAACCAGACAGGAAACGACACACGTCCTCTCGTACGTGCGGTTGTTAACAGTCAACTTTCTATCATCAATTGTCACCACTCAGCCATTGAAACTGTACAGAAACCTCCACACCCTTCAGAGTGCATCTGCCAAAATGTTTACATCGGTTTTCTCACTGCTGGAAAGACTTCACGATATAAGGGACGAGAAAGCAAAGCATACCGTCATAGCTGCGCCATGCAGTATAATCAAAAGGAAAACTGGGACACGGGTTATGATATGCTAACAAAATCGCGTACTAACAATTCGCCTGTCCCAACGCTAAAGCTAGAAAAACTAGAATGGGTGTGGAAGAACCACAAGAGAAGACATATCCCTCCTTACCGACCTCTATTGTCGAAGAAAATATAACCTTTATAACCTGATGGCTTGTTTTCTGGAAGATAGATAGCTTTTAAGAGGCGCTCACTGCAGGATGGATATGTCATGTGGTGTTGCCCAGGGATCTGTACTCAGCCATACCTTGTGGAATATTTATTTTTATGGAGTTCTGCAGTTACCTATGCCCGAATGAATTACACTAACGGCCTACGTTGATGATTTGGCAATCATTGCCATCGCAGCAGATTTAGAAAGCTTAAAGGGAAAGGCTAACCAAGCCCTGGCCACCCCGGTGGTTTATCTGTCATCCAAGAAACTTCAGTTGGCACCACACAAGACTGAGGCGATTCTACTGGTGGGGGGCATACAGTCTCGCTATATCCACCTCCGCCTCGGCGATTTGCTTATTCGCAGACAGGACACGCTTAAGTACCTTGTAAGGCCAGCGGACGAAGAACATGATGCTGGACAAGATGACGCCTGTGCAGGAACTCTGTGTAGCCAGGACATTATTGCCGTGCCGAGAGGAGGTAGCAGTGATGCTGCTCAACCTGGCAGACGCCGGTCACGACGTCCAGAACGGATTGGAGCTGGGGACGTGTGAGCCCGTTGTAAACGTATCTGCAGTTGACAACACACAGGAACCGGGGCCGACGCAAAACCTGAGGTCCCACCTGGAAGGCTTACTGGAGAGGGCAGCCGAACACCTGACTTCAGAGCAGCTGGAGAAAGCTCGACGCGATACCAGCGCGTGTTCAGCCAAGTCGACAGTGATTAGGGCCTCAGGGATAAAGTGCTTAACCGCATCGACACCGGAGACGCCCGGCCTAATCGGCAACCACCTAGACGTGTTCCGTTGGCGAAACAAAAGGCGGTACGGGATATAGTAGAGGACATGAACTTCAGGGGAGTGATTGAAGAGTCTGTCAGCCCTCGGTGTTCCCCTGTAATTCTGGTGACAAAGAAGAATAGCGAGCTATGCTTTTGCGTGGACTACAGGAAGCTGAGCGCTATCACCTGTAAGGACTGTTTCCCCTTACCCCGAATTGACGATATCCTGGACACGCTAGCTGGTGCACAGTGGTTCTCGTCCCTGGACCTGAATTCGCGTTACCGGCAGGTGGCTCTACGCCCGAGAGGCAACTTCATTCTCGACAGTCCAAGGGCTTTGGCAGTTCACAGTTACGCCCTTTGGCTTCTGCAACGCACTAGCTACGTTCCAACGCCTAATATAGTCATTGATGTTAGGCTTGACTTACGACGCCTGCTATACCTAGACGACATCATCGTCGGCAAGACTTTCGAAGGTCATCTGGAAACCCTGATTAAGCTGCTACAGAGACTGCAGGCGACCAATCTGAAGCTGAACGTGAAGAAGTGCCAGCTTTTGCGCAAGGAAGTGAACCACTTGGGCCACATAATCTCACCATTCGGAGTGGCCAATGAGCCGTAGAAGACACAGGCGATAAGAGATTGGTCTCGGTTAAAGAACAAGCGAGAGTTGAGCAGTTTCCTGGGGCTGTGCAGTTATTACAGCCGATTCATAGAGGGGATCTCCGAAATCTTCAACCACTTACCCGCCTGACAGAGGAACACCGACCCTTTGTGTGGTCGGATGACGCTGAAGACGCTTTCCAGCACCTGTGCAGTGCTCCAATTCTGGGATTTCCACAACTAGGTGGTACTTTCATTGTGGACACCAACACCAGCGACCATTGCATTGAAGGCGTCCTATCGCAAGTTTAGGACGGCCACGAGCGGATGATAGCCTACTGCAGCAAGACGCTATGCAAGGCAGAGAACTACTTGTCGACCGGCGAGAATTACTGGCGCTAGTAAAGACTTTGCAGCACTTGTACAAGTACCTGTACGGTCAGCGATTCCACATGAGGACTGATCATTCCGCCCTCACCTGGCTATTGAGCTTTAAGAACCTGGAAAGCCAGACAGCACGTTGGGTTCAGAGACTGCAGGAGTACGACTTCACCTCTGAATATCGTAGAGGGAAGAGCCACGCTAACGCAGACGCCCCTCTCGAAGACCCTGCCCAGAGAAGTGCGTCCAGTGCACAGGAGTGGCAGAGAAGCAGCGTGCCATAGCAGTCCGAGTAGTCTCGGCAGTACCTGCGTAAGTCCAGAACTTACTTTCTGGACGCCGCTTGTAATAACAGTAGGGCATATGGCACAAGGATGGATTTCCTTATCCTCTCCCTGACTCACTCCACGTTCTACAAATGCTGAATAGTGTATGAATAGTCTTTGGTGGTCTACTATCTACTTGTGTAAGTAAAGCAAGTATTGCAGCCCAACCAAAAACTAGATATCGACATATCGGTCTGTGCGGCACACTTGGATAGGAACTATTGCTGTACGCCTAAAACATTACATGAAAAATATTGTTTAGAAGGCAGCTGAACAGTAAAAAATGCGTTTCGGGTAAATGCGACAGCAAGTGGATCAGTCTCTCTGTCTCTCTCTCTCCCCGAGCGCACTAAGCGCGTTTGTGTGAGAGTGTGTCTTTTTATAGGTGTGAGTGCGTGTGAATATGTGTGTGTACGTGTGTGAGTGTGTGTATGTGAAAACAGGAGAAAATAGTACGTGTTTCACTCAGATATTTGTCGCCAGGGACGTGCAACATATTATTAAGCTAATGTTGTATACTTACATGCAAGGGCAAAAACGAAGTTTCGTAGGCTTCAAGGGATCAGCAAAAGAATTTCAATCTGTTGGTTTTATAATGACTTTAAAGGCGATAACCACAGTAAAAGAAGTTCGTGGATATATTTTTACAAGTAACTATTTACATTCGCCTAACTTTGTGTACGAACGTCCGTCAAAAGAGAACATCCATTAATGAGAACCTAAAATGGAATGGCACTGTGCTTCTACGTGTTCCCATCAGATGACATTAGGTACGTCTAGTTAGGCGACATCCACTCTTCCGATTAGATGGCTGAAGGTTAGCGTGTATTATTCTATTGTAATTTTTGTATTCTGAACAACGATGACATTTATGTGACAGTAAATTAAAAAGTGAGAAATATGATATTAAAGAAACACAGCTTGACTCATATGCTCTCGGGATTAGAACGCGGCATATTTCGATTGGAAGGTACAACGATAGTGTACCACGCGTGTCATAGGTTGGCTATATAAACTTACTTCTTGTACCATTATCAGCTTTTGTAACTTTAAATATATCTTATATCTTTACCTTCTCTACTATGAATAGTAAGCAGGGCAGTCATGCTTACATCGGAATACATATGAGGGGGTGCAGATATTGTTTTTGTCATAGTGCAACCTCCGAATCACATCGCTTTGGAACAACTCAAGGAAATTTGGATACACATTTGTATGTTTGCTGGTGGTTTGAGGTTATTGATATTAACAATCCATATCTTGTATTGTAGATAGTTTCTTTCTTTCTTTTTTGGTAATTTTACGTACTCCAACGTTAAGTCATATCGGACGGAGAAGGAAATGGGTGAAACGATGCTCAAATGTGTCCAGGGTCATGAAGATTAGAGCTACCGTAAATTAATCTTTCAGGATTGGGTAAACCCCGAATAATACCTTATCCAGATAGCGGAACCTGACTGACATTCGAACTAGGGACCTCTAGAACGTAAGGTACACAGCACCACTACTATTAGGAATAGAAGTCTGATCCATACAAACGTAGGCAATTGAAAGCGGCTCATCATTCACGTATAGATGAATGAGAATCACAAGAATGTTGCTTACACATTTCTAAGATAGAAAATGAAAACTAAAAACAAGTTGATCATACAGGGATGGCATCACAAATATTATTTCACCTGCATGTGTAGATATTATAGCCGTATACACTGCATGCATGGAGTGGGCTCTAGTAACATTAAACCCAAGTGGTAAAACAAGAGAAAACGGTAAATACTTTTTGATAACAATTCTTTAACATAAACAATAACTGGTTTGTTAGAGATTATCTCAGTTCTGGACACAAAATCAAGTGACATTAAAGCAAAATATATGTGAGCGAGAGGTATGAAGTAATTAACTATTCTGTGACAGTAACCATGGAAATTTAGAGCTAGAGCCATAGTCTGGATATGAACCACGGATCACTTAATCTTAACCTTGTCAACATACTAGCATGACAACTAAATCACCAGCACATTCCAAGTACACGGGATACTTGTTAGAAATTGTATACTCAAAATATCATATGGGCAGATTCTTTGTTTGCCGAATTATTATTTCAATTGCTCAGAAGAGTTAACTTGCAAAACACCCAAATACTCTGCGAAATTTGCTGCAGGTTTTCAACTATATGAATAAGAATCTATATCAGCAATAATAAAATCATACCAAGGGTCCAGAGGTCCAGAGGTAGTCCTAGTCGGGCGGGGCTTTCCCCGTCCGGGTGTCATATGCCGCAGTACCTAGCCGCTTTGCGGCTTAACCTGCGAAATGAACTAGTAGATCCATGTTCTGCTGGGGTGTTTGAATTTGTTTACTGTTTGAAATTTTGGAGAGGTTTGGAATGGGTTGCCCATCTTTGTCGTGGGCAGCTGTACTTAATCGTTCTCCCTTTTTTGGGAGACACGAATTAGTTTTTTGCCCCGTTTTGGATACGGGTTGTGTAGCGCTTGTCCTTTGGCGTAGAAGTTGTTCCCAGAGATATCTGGGGTTTTCCTTGGGTTACCCAAGGGGTCCCAGGACGTCTCTCGGCAGTCTGAAGGACGGCAAGCGCCTTTGATCTCTCGGGTCATACCTTCCCAGGGAGTTCACTAAAGGGTTGGGGTGAATTTGGATTTTCTCGTACATCGATCGTGCCCTCTCGCGAATGACATCGACAATGTACGGGATCTGGGAGTGTTCATGTAGGATATGAGCCGGGAATCTCCATCCTGTATCGTAGATGATGCGTAGTGCCTTGTTCTGCAGCGTCTGGAGTCTGACGAATGTGGTATTAGCCACTGTTCCCCAGATCTCACAGCCGTACAGAATCATAGGCGGAATGATCGCCCGATACAGTTGGAGTTTGAGACGGATCGGCATGGTTGATCTGAAGATAGGGTATAGGCTCCGGAGTGCGACGTGCCCCAGCTGGACCTTGCCCTTGACGTGCGGAACGTAAGTTAACTTACGGTCCAGCGTCACCCCGAGATACTTCGCCGTTTGCACCCAAGGGATTCGACGGCGCCGTAAAACGAAGTTCTGCTGCAACCGGTTGGCTATGGTTTTAGCCAGGAGAATAGCAGAGCTCTTCTCCGGGTTAATTGCCATTCGCCATTTTGCGCTCCATTCGCCAATGGCCCGGAGCTGGGTTTGGATTTGCCGGAAGCTGTACCGTGTATTCCTATTGACTGCGAAGATCATGAGATCGTCCGCATACTGACAGGTCTGGGTGTTGTGATGAGTTGGGATGTCGGCCATGTAAGCTGCGAAGAGCGCCGGCGACAGCACGCTGCCTTCCGGTACTCCAGCGCCAATGGGCCGCTCGGTGGACAGCTTCCCCTCCATCTTTACTCGGAAGCTTCGGTTTCCGAGGAAACCGGCCACCAAGGAAATGTATGGACGGGGAATTTCATGCTCCAGGAGTTTGTAAATGAGTCCTTCATGCCAGGTAGTGGCGAATGCCTTCTCCACGTCGAGCAGCACTGCTACCGTTTTAGACCTTTCCTGGAAACCCAGGGAGGCCTTCTCGGCAACCCGCAGTAGCTGCTCGGTCGTGGAGTGGCCAGAACGGAAGCCAAACTGATGTTCCGGGATTAGGCCCCTTTCCTCCAGATGAGGAAGGAGCCGGGAGAGGAGCAGTTTTTCGAATACCTTCGATAAAACTGGGAGAAGGCTGATTGATCGGTAACTGGAAGGAAAAACCGGATTTTTCCCCGGCTTTAAAACGCACACCACGCGCGCCTCCTTCCAGATAGCTGGAAAGTGGCGCATGTATAGGCACGCGTTATAAATCCGGGTTAAGTGAATCACGGCTCTTCGTGGAAGGTGCTTGAGCATTTCCGCTGTCACACGGTCCTGCCCAGGTGCTTTGTTGGTTCTCAGAGAGTTAAGCGTGGTCGCTAACTCTCTAGGGGTAACAATGGGAATGTGGAACTCCTCGTGGTCAGGGGGCGGAGCTTCTAGGAAGTCTTCCACCACCTGTTCCACGAGGTCAGCATGGTCATCGTCCATTGGCTCTACCCTGGGTTGGAATTGAGCCTCCAGATAATCTGCTAGCGCCTCTGCCTTTTCTTTCGACTCGTAGACGAGTCGACCTCTAGGGCTATGTAGGGGATGCTGGTGTACGGTTTTGTCTTTCCGCAGGCTACGGACTATTCGCCATGGTTTTCTCTCCTGGAGATTGGTTTGCCTTAACATGTTTTCCCAGGCCTCTTTGCGGTGTGCTCTTAGGAGTCGTCTTGCCAGGGATTTGAACCTCTGGTGTACTTCTCCTATCCTGGGATGGCGAAATCTCTGCCACAGCTTTCTTACGGCGTTTTTAGCCCTTATGAGTTGTTTGATGGGTCCTGGGATATCTGTGGGGTTTGGCGTGTCTATTGGGATGCGGTGTGTGTGAGCACGTACCGCGTTGAGGATGGATGTGGAGAACTCCCTGGCTGCCGCCTCGAGTGACTCCACAGAGTCGATTCGAGGGCAGGCTTCCACGGAGTTTTGGATGTGAAGAATGGCGGCATCCCAGTCGACTTCATCCACCCAGTCAGCCGTTGCCAGAGCTGCGACGGTAACGTCTGAACTGATCACAACTGGGTTGTGGTCAGAATCCAGAGCATTCACCGCCGTGAGGTCCAGATGAAATGGAATGTTCTTGGTGATTGCGAAATCTATGACGTCCGCCCTGCCACGAGGCGGGAAGTGCGTTGGACCCCGCGGGCCATGCGCATGAAGGGTTGGGTCTCCGCAGATGAAGCGGTAGATGCTCCTTCCCCTATCATTCTGGGTTCGGCTGTTCCATCCTGGGTGTTTGGCATTGAAGTCACCGGCTATGCACACTCGGTGGTCTAGGTTTAGGAGTGCCCTGTAATCCGCTTCATAGAAGGGATGGTGGGGCGGGTCATACACCGCCACAAGCACTAGGTCTGAACCGCCCAAGGAGAGCCTTATGGCGGTCGCCTCCAAGTGTTGAAGCGGGGGGATGGTAATGGGAGTATGGGTGATGTGATTTTTGATGAATATAGCTGTACCGCCGCCCCGCCGGCCGACTCTATCGGCTCGGTGGACGGCGTAACTTGGCAGGTTAAATTGTATACCAGCATGCAGATGCGTTTCGCATACCATAAGGAGGTCAATCCCGTGGTCACTTACAAACTCCAAGATGCCCGGTCTCTGTTCCCGGACTCCGTTTGCGTTCCAGAACGCGGCTCTCAATGTTCGCTGAGTTCTTCTCAACGCCATTTACGAGCTGGAGTCAGGGAAGAGGAGCCGTGCAGTCTGTTGCAGAATGCTGTGCTTTTGCAGAGCAGGGATGCGGGGATCTGTCAGTTGCTCCCTGCAGCGCCTCAGAATGGGGAGGGAGCGATGAATCAGTTCGGCGAACCAGGCAGAAAGCTCATGGAACTCCGCTAAGTCCTCGTTTGAGACGCCAGTGTCCCAAATCGGCGCAGGTGTTGTAGCGAGGGGTGCCTCTCCCTCATTGGCTGTTGAAGCCACTGTAGCTGGAGCTGGTGGAGGGGGGAGAGCAGTGGCAGCAGGGCCGCTCTGTCTCCCCGCAGGTTCTTGGGCTGGTTGCCCGGCCGTTGCTGCCGCAGTTGCCGGCGGTTTCTCCCGCCGGGCTGCGGTGGCCTTCTGCTGGCGAGGAGGCCGTTGTGGCTTTGCTGCAGATGCAGCTGGTGGTTGTTTGGCGGTGGATCCAGAGCTTACTGACTGGGTCGCTGCCGGAGTCTGGTTTGCCTCGGCCTGCTGCAGCATATACCAAGGGAGCCATATAGCTCTACATATATATCCAATTTATAAGGCTTGTTTTCCCTTACACAATTATTAGTTTTCTTAGCTTGTATCTCACTGTATGGTATAACTACTCCTCGTTTCCATGCAACAGAACTCAACTATATGTAGTCTATATGTAAACTACATAATGAAAATTTGTTACTTATCTTTGCGAATATTTAGAAATGTTCTTTCCGACTATACGATTTTACAGGTAGAGCCATCTCTGGGCAGAGGCACGAGTTGCTCCATTGCTGATAATGCAATATTGCCTCTCTGGCGTGCAATTTAAAAAACATCAAAATCGTCTTATCATAACGTATATCTATAACAAAACGTTAACATATTTCACTCGCACCGCTTTCTCAATCCACTCTTCCACAAGGGCTTATTTTTCCACCTACTCCAAATATAATAAAAAAGTTATTAAACATTTCCTAATTGTTACAAGAAAGATAAAGGGAATAAATGTTTAACCAACATTTGAAACAACCCATGAAAGAGATTTGCTCCAACAACCTTATTGTGATTAATATAGTTGCTATTATTGTTGTGTATTATGTACAAATATGAGTAAGTAACCTCCTTCTTTCATACACACCGTTTAGAGTTTATGAAGTGCAGCATTTTAACATAGAATTCGGGACTTGCGTAATATTGGTACGGGATCTTTATTTGAAACGAGAAAACGTCCGGGGTATGTATTATTATCGGACCATTTTGTAAGTGTGGATAGCGTTATTAGGTTTATTGTGCTACATTGCCGACCACAGCTCTGCGCAATTTGTTCCAGTTCTTCAACTGTCTGAATATGAATCTGATATGGCGCAAGAGAAAGAACCGGAAACAAAAGTACAGCAAGTGCACAAAGCATGTATAATGCAGCCCGCCGCGGTAGCATTGTTTTAGCATGTGTGCCTCACGTTCAAGAGGTCCCGAGTTGGAATCTCGGTCAGAGTGAGTTACCTGCATAAGAATTTTCCGGGGTATTCCCTTATCCTGAAAGACGAATGTCGGGTAACTCTAAGCTCTATTGACCCCGGGCGCATTTGGGCATCATTTCACCCATTCCATTCATCGTCCGATATGACTTAACGTTGGAGGACGAAAATTACAATATATATATATATATATATATATATATATATATATATATATATATATATATATATAGTGCACATTATAATTAACTCGATAGCAGTGCATTTCTTGTAATTCTACAGTATAGTCGTTTACATTTTACACATTCCTAGGAAGCTAAAATAGAAGATAAAACTGAATTGTAATATCAATAAGAACAGGGGATGTTGCAGATTACGTGGTCCAGGTTTTTTCAAGGGTTTTCGCTACAAGGTTTTGAAAACTGCGCTGATCTTCTATTTTCCAGGTGTGATGCTTACGTAATTATTTTACGATATATACATTTAGTAGAGCAGATTTTCATATGGAAGCCTGCAAACAGCTAACGAACTATGCTTTAAACTAAACTGCAATTAGGTTTATATGCACTATGGAGAGGAATTGGCACAGTGATCAGTCTTGATTTATTGTAGAGACGCTACAAAATGTATTCCGATGCGGGCATGACTGAACTACGGGAGGGAGGAAGGTTTGCATCAGTTAGTCGCGCCAGGATGGTTTAGTTTCCTTATAGCTGACCAGCGAGTTCAGCGCACAGTTATTTAACCCTCAAAGGAAAATAAAAACAACTTTGCCACATGAAACGTAGGTGGTTTTATACAACCCTCCAGTATCAACTCAGATATTTACTGATCCTTCGCTTACTGAGTTATTTTCTCTCTCTCTTCGTTTCTCGCACATACATTCCTCAACCATTTTAATCTCCCTTTATTCTTTTTAAATCCATTACCAGTACTCCCAATTGCACTGCTATCTGGAACGAAATACGAGGGCCGTTCAGAAAGTAACCTCCGGTTGACTGCAAAAAATTCACCAAGTTAAATAAAAATATTTTAATATATACATCTTACAAATACATCCTTGCACTATTTTTCTACATAGTCTCCATAACGATTGAGGCACTTATCGTATCTATTCACAAGCATTGAAATTCCTTATGCATAAAAATCACCCGCTTGTGCCTGGAGCCAGCCTGTGACCGCATCTTTGAGCTCTTCGTCGTCATCAAACCGCTGGGACCCGAGCCATGTCTTCGTATGCATGAAGAGTTGATAATCGCTTGGCGCCAGATCTGGGCTGTAAGGTGGATGGTTGACAACGTCCCACTTGAAGGACTCAAGAAGGGCTGTTGTTCTGCGAGCAGAGTGAGGATGGGCGTTATCGTGCAAAAAACGATACCGGAAGTCACGATGAATAGCTGCTGCAGAATATCCTTTGGCTGTAAAAAACCTTATAACAGCAAGTACTTCACATTTGGCGGAGTTTTCTATTGCAGCACACATTTCAAACGGCCACAAACACTAAACTAGCGCAGATACGACGTTCACTTGACCACGGCTTGATGCCGACTGACCTGCTGAGTGCGTGAATGCACAGATGGCGTCGCTACTCCCCCCACTACCCGCACTGTGACTGATCGGAGGTTACTTTCTGAAAGGCCCTCGTATTTCTACCTTTCATAGATTAGGGATAATTAGAGTAATATTAAACTGCGTGGTATTTAAAATTAAGTGTATATTGTTCGGAAAATAAATACATTATTTCCTTTGTTACAGTTCCCAAGAACAGATTATATGGGCATACTACTACAATTAATATAACAACCATTTTTCCAAACGACTTGACACCAAATAACTGAACGACCAACGAAATAAATAAAATAACTAATTTGTTTCATAATGACAGTTCATATACAAAATCACACTAACGTCACAGGTATGTTGGAAGTTTGTTTATGTTTGCAGGTTTAATAATGCCAATTAATTCAAATGTTGTCTCAATTAGATTATAGTAGCTGATTCTCAATTGTTTGTTTGGTGTGTAAATAAAAATTATTTAAATAAGTAGGCGCCTTTTCTGAAAACCTTATTTTTGATATACATGCAACTTACATCCAAGCGTTTTTGAAATACGTCATTCATAAATATACCAAAACTAAGCTTTCATAAGTCAGTGAACGTCAGGATATGTATTTTCCTTTCCTCGGACAATTATAGAAGGTAGAAGATATCGTAATATTCTTTGTCAGTGCACAACAATTAATGAAGAATACACAAGGATCTGATTTAATCACTTAAATTTTCATGCATTTGTATTTATAACTACCATTTTGCATTTCTGTATATGAAATTTCAACTCACTTTTTGGAGAGTGTAGTGATATTTAAGTCAATATAATGTCTAAAACCTATTTGAGTGATTCTAAATGCTCTAAGAGCAAAACAAAACACTTTAAATAAATCAAAGCCCCTTACAATTGAATTTATATATAGATGTTAATAATATTCTTTTCCACAAATCAAATTGTGTTAAAACTATAATAAGAATAAGCTGATTTGCGTTCAGCATAATCCAATTTATAACTTTATTATTCTCTGAATTATACGAATTCTAAGGTGTCAATATGTTAGAGTACTAACCTTATGTTTAATAGGATTAAATTTCATACAAAACAAGAAATAGAAGAACGTTGAATAGTTAAGAAAGAATGAATGCACTTTAATATGGCACAAAAGGAATTTAAAAATCGTGTCATTTGAAAGAAGCTTATTCTGTTTAAATATGTAACGATGTATTTTAATTAATATTTTACATTATATGTTAATATTAAATCAAAGCGGCAATAAATAAGACGGCAATAGCAACGTTTACTAAAACGACAAAAAATATGAAAGGGAAAAAACAATGCGGTTGCTTACGAGAAAAAATAAACATTGAATTGGTCAGTGACCTAAGCAGGTTATGCAAAGCTTTTTAAAAGGTTAACGAGGTTCAAGAAGCCCAAAGCCATCCAGAAAATAGTGGATAGCTATCTGGGATTACGTTTTTTGCATCTGGTACAGTAATGTTACTTAATATTTAAAACAAAAATATTATCGAACGCATAAGATATGAACAATGTCTACAAAAATATTGCTAGTTTATGCACAATACTTTATCAGCAGTGGAAGAAATTCTAATCTAGTAAGGTTATTATTGCTAATGAACATAATTATTAATGCTTAATAATTGGAAACCATTTCCCTTTATTACTTTGCTTATTTATTATTATTACTTATTGCATTACCCTAAATATTCCATAGCATTTCCCTGAAAATAAATGAGTTTGGAATCTCTGAATAAAACAATAGGTTATTACACACAAGATCCGTATTTGTGTGTCGGTGTGCGTGTGTCTGCATGTCTGAATTCGTAGATACTAATATCCAAAAACTAAACGTTGGTTAAATACGGAACCTGGTATGGATTTCAGCATATTTCATGAATGCAACACGAATATATTCCAGATAATTTGCTGGCCCTCCCCACACTCACTATTGTCAAATAAACATTTGGTACCAAAATTGCTTTTTCTCTAAAATTACAGCAACGATTTTGATTACAACACCTGATACACAAACACACACACACAGACACACACACACATATATATATATGTGTGTGTGTGTATGTATGCATGTTGGATTGTGTACGTTACACAAACCCAAAATGTTCTACATCGATTTAGCTCAAATGTTTGACACGATATACAGCTCGCTTCAAAGATTTGTTTTATCTATTTCTTGTGTCAGTAACATACCTGCGAAAGCAAGAATAGAGTTTTATCAACGGTCAAAATGGAGGTTGAAGCCGCCAATACCATCTCTGGCCCTAGCCTTTAATTATATTGGAATTTGTGGGTTAGTAAAATTAATAGTCCAGTTTGCAGGAATTCAAAAAGACCTTTACTCCGTAGAAAGACACTTTTTGTACAGTCCTGAGCAGCCAAACTACATAACATAAAAAATAAAACCTTCAAGGTCGTCTGCAACTCAACAAACAAAAGAGTTCACCTCCAAATCTCAGCTGCGGGCACACGATTGTCAGTTCGATTACGACTGACTCCACTGGCGACCCACTGCCTCTATTATAGCTCCGCTGATTGTCCTAAAAGTTTGTGGAATGATATCTAACAATCAAGACCGTGGCAGAAGAAAGACAAACATTCCAGTCTTCTCTCTCTTTCTTTCTCTGCTTCGCCAAGCTTTTATCTCCACGCTGCATTATCTGTCTCTTTGTACAGGCTAGCCGTGCCGGACGCAACAGTGCTTGCGATACTACTCCCTCCTCAAGGCTGGTTGTCCCGAACAGCACCAACCTAGCGGGGCAAACGATCCAAGTGTACCACCAACAATTTCCCTCGGGGCACTTTAGCGACACTTCGTCACTATCCCATTTACCACTCGGTACAGTCCTTGCCATGGTTGTTGAAGTTGCGGGCAGCGCCCCTTGGTCCAGATAGGGCGGTAAAACCAGCCCAGGCCACCTTGCTGGAATCCTTGGCTGTTGGCTTGCCTCTCGCACCAAGTCTTCATGCGGTCCCTCGCCATCTGGATGTACTGACGAGCCATTTTATGCATGTCATGGAGATTATCCACGAGGCTCTCCAACAACCTCGTTAGGTACGGGTTTGGCGCTCCCGGGGTCCCGAGCAAACAGTCTCCCTCGCGTGGGCTCCTCTTCGTGGCTGAGGGAGACGGTCAACGGGCCCGCCCACATGTAGACATTGGGTGGAGGCCCGTGTCGGCTGAAGGGTTTGTCTTGGTGGATGAGGGATGCGTACCTGAGCTCGTAACGGTTCTCATCTGAATTCGGGGAGGGTGCGGATTTCTAATACATTACTTTGGCTTCTGCTTCGCCTAAACGGCAGGGTAAGGACTACCCCACCCCTAATCAATCCGCCAGGACTAGGTATTGTACCAACCCCAATGGTGAGTGGGACAGCGAGCTTGCTATATTTCCTGTGTAGCCCTGTCATCTCAGTGGGATGACCCCCAGTTGGACTCCGATGTGGGTGGGGAGCACTGGGGGATGAATCTTACACCAACTATTATGGTAAACCTTACTCTAAAACACAATTCAAAAAATTGTGTTAGCAATTGGAAATAAGTAGTCGAGTCTTGTGGTCCTCGCTACATGGTAGGCAGTCGAACTGAAGGAGGCCAGACGTTTACGACAGTTAACCCTTTTACCGTCCAGAGGGGATTAGACAAAATTGCTGGTCCTGTCAAATCATGTTTGTATACGATCGCGAAGCGTCACGCTCCTGGTTGAGGCGCATTCTAATTCCCAGGCAGCTTCGTTTTTGAAGGTAAGCATGCTAGGGAGTTACCCTATCACCGTTAGGATGCTCCTCGCGCGAAGTGGTAACCACCCGTGCGTTGGACGGTATGTCCATCGAGGAGATTCAGGAGAACCTGTAAGACCAGGGAGTTACTTGTGTGTACCGAGTGCAGCGTCAAGAACGTGGGGAACTGTTGCCTACTGTACCCTGTTCCCTACTTTCGATCGTGTAGATCTAACTCAAAAGATTAAGGCAGGCTATGAGAGTATTGAGGTTAGGTCCTATATACCAAACCCCCTGCGGTGCCACAAGTGTGCGGGTTATGGTCACACTACTCAACTGTGTAACGGATCTCCAGCATGCGTCAACTGTGGTTTGGCATTACATGATGGTGAGTGCTCCTCGCCCATTAAATGTATAAACTGTGCCGGGGGGCATCCATCTAGTTCCAAAAACTGCCCACGATTTGTGGAAGAAAAGGCAATACAGGAAATCCGGGCTTAGGAGAAGGTATCCTACTCGGACGCCGGAAACTCCTGCGTACTCGCCTGCCCTCTTTCCCCAGGTCCTGTGCTTATAGCGCTGTCTTAGCTAAACCCGTTCCTAGAAAGGAAATTGCAAGGCAAACCTGCGCTGCAGGTAAGGCTACCATCTCAGATAGAGTTCTTGTACCGACACAAGTACAGAAGTCTACGAAACCATCACCAGCGTCGGTAAATACATCGCCTAAACGGTCGAAGGAAACTAAAATCGCAGCCTCGTCCCCAGCCAAACCGTCGACTTCGACATCTAAGTATGACAAGCCTGTAGTATACTATCCACCACCTAAAGTATTTAAGACCAGCTACCAGGGGACAGATTTCCTTAAAGATTCGACCCGTATCCCCAGAAAGAAGGAAGCCTCTAAGACATTCCGAAGCTCTTCTTCTGAAAATCTTTCTGGTGATGATTCGGATCGACGACTGTCATCTTCGTCGATCTCTGTGTCCAATAGATTTGAAGCCCCCGTACCTAAGTTCTCTTTAGGGAAAGGGGCCTCCTTCGCTGAGGAGATGGACCAAGTTGATACGGACCACACTGCAAGAACGGCAACGAAAAAGCTCCAGGATAAACCGGACGAAAAAGGTGTTAGCACAACAGCGAAGTAAATGGGTAAATTGATTCGGCACAGATGAAGTGGTCTTAATATAGACCAACTTTTACATCTTATCCCCATATTTCCAATGGCTATCCTACAATGGAACATAAAAGGTTTAAGAGCACATCGTCCAGAACTGGAACTTTTGCTCAGTAAGCACAACCGCTTGTTGGTATGCTTACAAGACACTAAGCTACGACCACAAGACAAGTTTAAAATCAGGCGCTACACAACCCTGATGAGTGATATTGAAACAGAAGAGGGCATTCCTGCTCAAGGGCGCACTATGATGCTCCTCAGGGATGACATATTTGTAGAACCGTTACAGCTACAATCTGATATACAATCTGTAGCTGTAAGGATTAAGCTGCCATCAGTCGAACTTTGCATTTGCAATTTATATGTACCGCCATCAGATGAACTCTCATTAATTGACCTTGAAGATCGGGTTTCCCAACTTTCAACACTATTTCTAATGGTGGGAGACTTTAATGCCCATCACACACTTTGTTCGAGAAGCAACCTCATTGCAAAATTCCAGGAGAGCAATAACTTGGTTCTCCTGAAAACCGGAGAGCCAACGTACCTTTCAGACGCCTTTAACACCTATTTGCACATCGATTTGGCAGTGTTTTCATCCCAGTTAGCAATTTCATTACAGTGGAAAGTCATCTCTGCTTTACATTCCAACGACCACTTCCCATGTCTTCTTAGTCTGTTAGCACCAGATGTGTCTCCCTCGCGTATCCCTAGATGGTGCTTTGATCGTGCCAACTGGAACCTTTACACCAAGTTGACTGTGTTTGATTACAACGAGCACGATTCTGCGAATGATTTAGTTGATCATCTCACAGAGAAAATTCTTAAGGCTGCAGAACAGTCTATTCCACGACCGGCTACCCAACCCAGTTGATTTCCTGTCCCGTGTTGGACCAGCGACTGCCGGAATGCTATTCGTGCTCGCAGACGTGCTCTAAGGGTATTCCAACGACACCCTGCCCTAAATAACCTAATTGACTAAAAGAAAGCTCTTGCAAATTTTAGCCAAATATTTAAGGATAGCAAAAAGAACTCATGGAACAACTTTGTATCATCTTATAACTTATGTACACCTTCATCTGTTGTATGGGATAGGTTAAGGCGCGTGGCCGGAAAATCAACCAGCCAATCGCTGGTCTGAAAACAACTACAGGAGTTGTTGTTGATCCGTTTGTCGTGGCTAACAACTTCGGCTGTGCTTTCGCTCAGGTGTCTAGCTCAAGTAACTATTCTCCCGAATTAATCTCATTTAAGACTCATTTAGAATCCCAAGGTTTGGTGTTTAGTTCCAGAAACCTTGAAGATTATAACCGCCTCTTCACCTTGGCAGAGTTACAACATGCTCTTTCATCATTGCGAGTTACAGCACCAGGACCGGATGGAATCCACGTTCAAATGTTACAATATCTGTCACCTGAAGATAAGGCATTCCTGCTCGAGGTCTATAGCCCTGTTTGGGTTGATGCCACCTTTCCTGACAAGTGGCGAGAAGCCACCATTGTACCTATCTTGAAAGATGGCAAGGACCGTCACCACCCTTCTAGCTACCGTCCTATTTCCCTCACCAGTTGCGTAAGCAAGGTGATGGAACGCATGATAAATGGGCGGCTGGTATGGTGGCTGGAAACGCACAACCCATTTAATAACATCCAATGCGGTAAGGGATGACTCGGTTTTTTCGATTCTTTTTGTTCAAAACAACGGTGTACCACAGGGATCGGTACTAGGTGTTACGATGTTCGCTATTGCGATTAATTCTATCCCGAAATGTGTGCATCCGGGGGCCTTTCAGGCCTTTTTGTAGACGATTTTGCCATCTACTGTAAATCTCGGCGCACACCGCTTTAGAGCGCCATCTACAGACCACCTTGGACAACCTTAAGAGTTGGAGTTTAAAGAACGGCTTCCGATTCTCCGCTGAGAGAACAATCTGTGTAAACTTCTGGCGTCAGGAAAGTCGACTACCTCCAAGGCTCCGGCTAGGCGCTGATCTACTACCTTTTTCAGATGCGACGAAGTTCCTTGGACTGATGTTTTATAGAAAACTTAGTTGGTCGTCGCATATAGCAAACCTGAAAGCACGATGTGACCGATCTTTAAATATCTTGCGGGTACTAGGTGGAAAATCATGGGGAGCGGATCGTACAGTGTTATTGCGAACTTATCGCCCAATCATTCGTTACAAATTAGATTATGGTTGTATCGCTTATGGCTCAGCACGACCATCTGTGCTGACGAGATTAGACACAGTCAATAAATGTGGCATATGTATAGCAGTTGGGGCATTTCCAACAAGCCGAGTTATAAGCCTGTATGCTGAACCTCCAGAACCTCCTCTGCAGTACAGGCGTAACATGTTATTAGCAAATTATGGCTGTGGACATAATTGCATGCCCACATATCCATCGGTTACGCCGTTCTTTAACACCTTCATGGACGTGACTTATAGGACCACTTCTATTAAGCCAAAGCCACCTCGTTTTCGTTTCCGGGAGCTCCTTAGACATCTTGATAATGAAATGCCCAAGATGTGTCCTAGGGGGAGAGGACATATCCTCCTTGGTTGTGCAGAGCGTCCCACGTTGATCTGGACATGATTAAGTATGACAAATCTACCATGTCTATGTCTAGTATCCGCACATGCTTTTTTAGAATTTTTATAGTGATATGAGGACCATTTTTAATTTATACCGATGGCTCCAGCAACTCAAATGTCTAACAGTACAAGGCCCAATTTTCTGTAACAATAGTATCACTAAATGATGTGCTTTAGCCTCATATTGACTCTGGTAGAAGTAATTCCACCTTTGCAGTGATTACTCATGCCTAACTGTAAAAGGCGTACCTTTCAGTAACAAAAGTATCGCGTAATGATTAGTTTTTGCCTCATGTTGACTCTAATAGAGATACTTCGACACTCTACAGAGATTATTCGTGACGCACAGTAAATATAAAGAGGTTTTTTGGCATATATTGACTCTGGTAGAGATAATTTGACCCTTTACAGAGATTAGCGATTAGTAACAGTAAAGGACCTATTTTAAGTAACAAAGGAATCGCGTAATGATGTGTTGTTGTCCCATACTCAATCTGGCAGAGGTAATGCGACGCTTTGAAGAGATTTTTCATGTTTAACAGTAAAGTGCCTACATTTCTGTAACAAAAGTATTACGTAATGATGTGCTTTAGTCCCATATTGACCCTGGTAGAGGTGATTCGATCCTTTGCAATGATTATTCGTACATACTGTAAGAGGCCGAAATTTCAGTAACAAAAGTATGGCGTAAATATGTGGTTTTGTCTCATATTGTCTCTGTTAGAGATAATTTTACACTTTGCAGAGGTTAGTGATGTGTAACAGTAAAAGACCTACCTTTGAGTAACATAAGAAACGCCTAATGATGTGTTTTTGTGTCATGTTGAATCTAGTAGAGGTAATGCGACTCTTTGCAGCGATTTTTCATGTCTTACAGTAAAAGACCTACTTTTTGGCAACAAAAGTATAACGTAATGATGTGCTTTTGTCTCATATTGACTCCTGTAGAGATAGTGTGACACTCTGCTGAGATTAGTCATGTCCAACAGTAAAAGGCGTACCTTCAGTAACAAAATTATCACGGAATGATGTGCTTTTGTCTCTTATTGACCCTGGTAGAAGTAGTTCGGCCCTTTGCTGTGATTATTCCTGCCTAACTGTAAGAAGCCTGCTTTTCAGTAACCTAAGTATCGCGATAAGATGTATGTGTGTCTCACGTTGACTCTGATAAGGATAATTCGACACCTTGCAGAGATTATTCGTTTCGAACTATAAAAGTAAAGAAGTTTTTTGGCATATATTGACTCTGGTAGAGATACTATGACTCTTTGCAGAGATAAGTGATGTGTAACAGTAAAATACCTACCTTTAGGTAACAAAAGACACGCGTAATGATTCGTCTTTATCTCATATTATATGTGGTAGAGGTAACTCGGCTCGTTGCAGAGATTTTTCATGTCTTACAGAAAAAAGGCCTACTTTTTTAAACCAAAGTATCACGTAATGATGTGCTTTAGTCTCTTAGTGACTGTAGTAGAGGTAATTCGACCCTTTGCAATGATTATTTCTGTCTAACTGTAAGAGGCCTATTTTTCAGGAACAAAAGTAACGCGTGATGATGTGGTTTTGTCTGATATCTATACTGGTAGAGATAATTTGACATTTTGCAACGGTTAGTGGCGTGTAACAGTGAAAAACCTACCTTTAAGTAACAAACGAAACGCGTGATAATGTGTTTTTGTCTCATATTGCATCTGGCAGAAGTAATGCGGCTCTTTGCAGAGATTGTTCATGTTTACCAGTAAATGCCCTACCTTTCGGTAGCAAAACTATCAAGCAAAGGTCTGTTTTTGTGTCATATTGACCCTGGTGGAAATAATATGACACTTTGCAGAGATTAGTGGTGTGTAACAGTAAAGGGCCCTCCTTTAAGTAACAAAAGAAGCGCGTAATGATATGTTTTTGTCTCTTAGTGTATCTGGTAGAGGTTATTCGAATCACTGCGGAGATTATTCATTTCTAACGGTAAAAGACCTACTTTTCAGTAACAAAGGAAACGCATAATGATAGGTTTTGACGCCTGTTGACTCTAATACAGATAACGCAAGACTTTGCAGAGATAATTCGTGTGGAACCGTAAAAGGAAAGACGTTTTTTGGCATATATTGACTCTGGTAGAGATAATTTGACACTTTAAAAACAGATTAGTGATGTGTAACAGTAAAAGAACTTGCTTTAAGTAACAAAAAAAGTAATGATGCGTTGTTGTCGCATATTGTGTCTGTCAGAAGTAATGCGAATCGTTGCAGAGATTTTTCATGTCTAACAGTAAAAGGCCTACTTT
Organism: Mantis religiosa; assembly: GCA_030765055.1. Taxonomy (NCBI): domain Eukaryota; kingdom Metazoa; phylum Arthropoda; class Insecta; order Mantodea; family Mantidae; genus Mantis; species Mantis religiosa. The sequence continues at coordinate 3,476,393 of JAUKNK010000112.1, read as the reverse complement.
TATGTAACAAAATTATTATGTAATGATGTGAATTTGTGTCATATGGCTCTGGTAGACGTAATGTGACCCTTTGCAGTGATTATTCGTGCCTAACTGTAAGAGGACCACTTTCCAGTAACAAAAGTATCGCGTAATAATGTGTTTTCGTCACATATTGACTCCGGTGCCGATATTTGGACTCTTTGCAGAGATTAGTTCTGTCTAAGGTTAGAAACCTACTTTTCAGTAGCAAAAATATCGCGTAATGATGTGGTTTTGTCTCATGTTGAGGCTGGTAGAGATAATTCGACACTTTGCTGAGATTATTCGTGTCTAACAGTAAAAGGCTCACTTTTGTGTAACAAAAATATCACGTAAAGAGGTTGTTTGGCCTTAATTGACTCTGGTAGAGATAATTTGACACTTTGCAGAGGTTAGTGATGTGTAACAGTAAAAGACCTAGCTTTAGGTAACAAAACAAGCGCCTAATGATGTGTTGTTGTCTCATATTGTATCTGGCAGAAGTAATGAGACTCGTTGCAGAGATTTTTCATGTATAACAGTAAAAGACCTACTTTTCTGTTACAAAAGTATCATGGAATGATGTGCTTTTGTCTCATATTGACCGTGGTAGAGGTAATTCGACCCTTTGCAGAGATTAGTGATGTGTAACAGTAAAAGAGCTACCTTTAAGTAACAAAAGAAACGCGTATTGATGCGCTTTTGACTCATATTGTGTCTGGTATGGGTAACCCCCCAGGAGCCAACTTCGGTAGGTACGGGTTTGGCGCTACCAGGGTCACGAGCCAACAGTCTCCCTCGTTTGGGCTCCTCTTCGTGGCTGAGGGAGACGGTCAACAGGTCCACCCACGTGTAGGCCGTTAGTGGAGGCCCGTGTCGGCTGAAAGGTTTGTCTTGGTGGTTGAGAGATGCGTACCTGAGCTCGTAAAAGTTTTCTTCTGAATTCCGGGAGGTTGCGTATTTCTAATACACTAGTTTGGCTCCTGCTTCGCCTAAACAATAGTTTAGGGACTAACCCACCCGTAATCAGTAACAAAAGTATCGCGTACATGTTGAATCTGGTATAGATAATTCGACACTTTGCAGAGATTATTCATCTCGAACGGTAAAAGGCCTTCTTTTCTGTAACCAAAATATCATGTAAAGAATATTTTTTCGCATCTGTTGACTCTGGTAGAGATAATGTGACACTTTGCAGAGATTAGTGATGTATAACAGTAAAATACCTACTTTTAAGTAACAGTATCTGGCAGAGGTAATGTGATTCCTTGAAAAGATTTTTCATGTCTAACTGTAAAAAGACTACTTTTCTGTAACAAAAGTATCACGTATTGATGTACTTTTGTCTCTTATTGACTCTGGTAGAAGTAGTTCGGCCCTTTGCAGTGATTATTCCTGTCTAACTGTAAGAGGCCTGGTTCTCAGTAACATAAGTATCGCCAAATGATGTATGTTTGTCTCATGTTGACTCTGACAGGGATAATTCGACACTTTGCAGAGATTATTAATTTCGAACAATAAAAGTAAAGACGTTTTTTGGCTTATAATGACTCTGGTAGAGATAATATGACATTTTGCACAGATAAGTGAAGTGTAACAGTAAAATACCTACCTTTAAGTAACAAAAGAAACGCGTAATGATTCGTTTTTATCTCATATTACATGTGGTAGAGGTAATTCGGCTCGTTGCAGAGATTTTTTATGTCTTACAGTAAAATTACCACTTTACCGTAACAAAAGTATCACGTAATGACGTGCTTTTGTCTCATATTGACTCTTGTAGAGGTAATTCCACTATTTGCTGTGATTATTAGTTCCTAACTCTATGAGGCCTACATTTCAGTACCAAGAGTATCGCGTAATGATGTATTTTTGTCTCATATTGACTCTTGTAGAAATAATTTGACACTTTGCAGAAATTAGTGATGTGTAGCAGTAACACAAATTCCTTTAATTATTAAAAGAAACGCGTAATGATGTGTCTTTGTCTCATATTATATCTGGTAGGAGTAATTCAGCTCTTTGCAGAAATTTTTCATGTTTAACTGTAAAAGGCCTACTTTGCTGAGGCAAATGTATCAATTAAAGGTGTGTTTTTGTCTCATACTGATCCTGGTAGAAATAATTTGACACTTTGAAGAGATTAGTGATGTGGAGCAGTAAAATAACTAGCATTATGTAAGAAAAGAAATGCGTTTTGATATCCTTTTGTCTGTAATTGTATCTGGTAGAGGTAATTCGACGCTAGGCGGAGATAATTCATGTATAACAGTAGAAGACCTACTTTTTCAGTGGGAGAAGAACCGTTTATTTATGTGTTTTTGTCTCATATTGATTCCGGTACAGAATGTTTTACTCCTTGTAAAAATTAGTGATGTGTAACAGTAAAAGACCTACCATTATGTGTCAAAAGAAAGGCGTAATAATGTCTTTTGTCTCATATTGTATATGGGATAGGTAATGCGACTCATTGAATATATTTCTCATGTCTAACACTAAAAGACCTAACTTTCTGTAACGAAAGTGTCAGGAAAAGATTTGGTTTTGTCTCATATTGACAGTGGTAGGTGTAATTCGACCCTCTGCAGTGATTATTCGTGCGTAACTGTAAAAGGCCTACTTTTTAGTAACAAAAGTATCGCTCTACTGATGTATTTCTGTGTCATATTTAGTCTGGTAGAAATAATTCGACATTTTGCAGAGATTTTTCATGTCGAACAGAAAAAAGGTCTACTTTTCTGTAACAAAATATCACTTAAAAATGTGTTTTTGGCCCATTTTGTTTCCGGTAGAGATACTTTGACACTTTGCAAAGATTAGTGATCTATAACAGTAAAAGACCTACCTTTAAGTAACACAAGAAACGCGTAATGATGTGTTTCTGTCCCATGTTGATTCTGGTAGATATAGTTCGCGTCTCTGCAGAGATTATTCATTTCTAACAGTAAAAGACTTTCTTTTCAGTAAACAAGTAACGCGTATAGAAGAGCTTGTGTGTCATATTGACTCCGGTGCAGGTGTTTTGACTCTTTGCAGGAGATTAGTTATGCCTAACAGTAAAAGACCTACTTTACAGCAGCAAAAGAAATGCGTAATGGTGTGTTTGTGTCTCATATTGACTCTGGAGAAACAGTACGACTGTTTTCAGAGATTATTCGTGTCGAACAGCAAAAGGTCTACTTTTCTGTAACAAAAACATCACATAAAACGTTTTTTGGCATATATTGACTCTGGTAGAGATAATTTGACACTTTGCATAGATTAGTGATGTGTAACATTAAACGACCTAGCTTTAAGTAACAAACGAAACTCGTAATAATGTGTTTTTGTCTCATATTGTATCTGGTAGAGGTAATTCTAATCTAGGCAGAGATTGTTCATGTCTATCAGTAGAACACCTACTTTTTCAGTAACAAACGTAACGCGTAATGATCTACTTTTGTCTCATATTGACTCCGCTGCAGATATTTTCAATCTTTGCAGAGTTTATGATGTGTAACAGTAAAAGACCTAGCTTTAATGAACAAAACAAACGCGTAATGATATGTTTTTGTCCCGTATTGTATCTGGTAGAAGCAATGCGTCTCTTTGCAGAGTTTTTTCATGTCTAACACTAACAAGACCTACTTTCCTCTAACAAAAGTATCACGTAATGATGTGATTTTGTCTCATATTGACTCTGGTAGGCGTAATTCGACTCTCTGCCGTGATTATTCGTGCGTAATTGTAAAAGGCCTGCTTTTCAGTAACAAAGGTATTGCGCACTGATGTGCTTTTGTCTCATATTGAGTCTGGTAGAGATAATTTGACATTTTGCAGAGATACTCGTGTCGAACAGCAAAAGGTCTATTTTTCTGTAGCAACAATATCGCGTAATGATGTGCTTTTGTCTCATATTGAATCTGGTAGAGGTAATTCGAACTTTGCAGTCTTTTATCGTGCCTAAGTGCAAGAAGAATCCTTTTCAGTAACAAAAGTATCGCTTGCTTTTGTCTTATGGTGGCTCCGCTATAGGTATTTTGACTCTTTGGAGCCATTAGTGATGTGTAACAGGAAAAGACCTAGCTTTAAGTAATAAATGAAACGCGTAATGATGTGTTTTTGTCACATATAGTATCTGGTAGATGTAACGCGACTCCTTGCAGAGATTTCTCATGCATAAAAGAGAAAGTCCTACATTTCTGTAACAAAAGTATCACGTAATAATATGCTTTTGTCTCATATCGACTCTGGTAGATGTAATTCGACTCTTTGCAGTGATTATTCCTGCATAACTGTATATGGGCTACCTTCCAGTAACAAGGGTATTGCGTAATGATGTGTTTTTGTCTCATGTTGAGTCTGGTGGAAATAATTCGTAACTTTGTAGAGATTATTCATGTCGAACAGTCAAAGTAAAGAGGATTTTTGTCATATATTGACCCTTTTAGAGATAGTATAACACTTTGCGGAGATAAGTGATGTTTAACAGTAAACGACCTACCTTTAAGTAACAAAAGGGAGCGTAATGATGCGTTTTTGTCTCAAATTGTATGTCGTAGATGTAATTTGACACGTTGCAAGATTTTTCATGTCTAACAGTAAAAGGCCTAGATTTCTTTAACAAAAGTTTCACGTAATGATGTGCTGTTTTCTCATATTGACTCTGGTTGAGGTAATTCGACCCTTTGCAAGTGATTTTTCCTGCCTAACCCTAAGAGGCCTACTTTTCTGTAAAAAAGTATCGTATAATGACGTGTTTGTCTCATATTGATTCCAGTAGAGATAATTTGACACTTTGCAGAGAATTATCATGTTTAACAGTAAAAGGCCTACATTTCTGTAGCAAGAATGTCAGGTAAGGGTGTGTTTTGTGTATTATTTCTCCGGTAGAGATATTGTGACACTTTGCAGAGACTAGTGATGTGCAAGATTAAAAGGCCTACCTTTATGCAACAAAAGAAACGCCTAATGATGTGTTTTGTCTCATGTGGTATCTGGAAGGAATAATTCGAATTTTCCTGAGATTTTTCATGTCCTACAGTAAATGGCCTACTTTTCTGTAACAAATGATAAACGTAATGATGTGGTTTTGTTTCATATTGAATCTGGTAGAAGTAATTTGACCCTCTGCAGTGATTATTCGTGCCTAACTGTAAGATGCCTACTTTTCAGTAACAAATGTATCGCGTAATGTTATGTGTTTGTCTCATATTCACTCTGGAGAGATAATTTTAAACTTCGCATAGATTAGTCATGTGTAGCAGTAAAAGACCTAACTTTAAGTTACAAAAGAAACGCCTAATGGTGTGTTTTTGTCTCATATTGTATCTGGTAGGGGAAATTCCACTCTTTATGGATTTTTCCTATCTTTCAGTAAAAGGCTTCCTCTTCTGTAACAAAAGTATAACGCAATGACGTCCTTTTTTCTCATATTGACTCTGGTAGAGATAGTTTGACTCTCTGCATGGATGAGCCATGTCCAACAGCAAAAGGCGTACTTTCAGTAGCAAAAGTATTGCGTGATGTGTTTGTGTCCCATACTGACTCCGGTACAGATATTTTGACCCTATGCAGAGATTAGTGATGTGTAACAGTAAACGACCTAGCTTTAAGTAACAAAAGATACGCGTAATAATGTGCCTCTGTCTGAAAATGTATATGGTAGAGGTAATGCGATTCTTTTGAGAGATTTTTCATGTCTAACTCTAAAAGACCTACTTTTCTGAAACAAAAGTATCACGTAATAATGTGATTTTGTCTCATATTGACTCTGGTAGGGTTAATACGAGCCCCTGCAGTGATTATTGGTGCTTAACTGCAAAAGGCCTATATTTCAGTAACACAAGTATCGCGTACTTATATGTTTTTGTCTCATATTGAGTCTGGTAGAAACAATTTGACAGTTTGCAGAGATTATTCCTGCGTAACTGTAAAAGGCCTACTCTTCAGTAACAAACGAATCGCGCAATAATGTACTTTTGCCTCATATTGAGTCTGGTATAAATAATTCGTCACTATGCAGAGATTATTCGTGTCGAACAGTAAAATGTCTACTTTTCTGTTACAAAAATATCACGTTAGCATGTGTTTTTGGCTCATATTGACTCTGGCAGAGATAACTTGAAACTTTGCAGAGATCAGTGATGTGAAACAGTAACAGACCTACCTTTAAGAAACAAAAGCAACGCGTAATGATGTGCTTTTGTTTTATATTGTATCTGGTAGAGATAATGCCACTGCTTGCAAAGATTTTTCATGTATTACAGTAAAAGTCCAACATTTCTGTAACAAAAGTATCACGTAATGAGGTGCTTTTGTCTCATATAGACTCTGGTAAGGATAGTTCAACCCTTTGCAGTAGTTATTCATGCCTAACTGTAAGAGACCACTTTTCAGAAACAAAAGTATCGCGTAATGATGTGTTTTTGTCTCATATAGACTCTGCTAAGGATAGTTCAACCCTTTGCAGTAGTTATTCATGCCTAACTGTAAGAGACCACTTTTCAGAAACAAAAGTATCGCGTAATGATGTGTTTTTGTCTCATATTGTATCTGGTATAGGTAACCTGATTCTCTGCAGAGATTATCCATGTCTAACAGTAAAATAACTACTTTTCGGTAACAAAAGTAAAGCGTAATGAAGTATTTTTGTCTCATATTGACTCTCGTACGCATATTGTGATCCTTTGCAGAGATTAGCCATGTCCAACAGCAAAAGGCGTACTTTCAGTAGCAAAAGTATTGCGTGATGTGTTTGTGTCCCATACTGACTCCGGTACAGATATTTTGACCCTATGCAGAGATTAGTGATGTGTAACAGTAAACGACCTAGCTTTAAGTAACAAAAGATACGCGTAATAATGTGCCTCTGTCTGAAAATGTATATGGTAGAGGTAATGCGATTCTTTTGAGAGATTTTTCATGTCTAACTCTAAAAGACCTACTTTTCTGAAACAAAAGTATCACGTAATAATGTGATTTTGTCTCATATTGACTCTGGTAGGGTTAATACGAGCCCCTGCAGTGATTATTGGTGCTTAACTGCAAAAGGCCTATATTTCAGTAACACAAGTATCGCGTACTTATATGTTTTTGTCTCATATTGAGTCTGGTAGAAACAATTTGACAGTTTGCAGAGATTATTCCTGCGTAACTGTAAAAGGCCTACTCTTCAGTAACAAACGAATCGCGCAATAATGTACTTTTGCCTCATATTGAGTCTGGTATAAATAATTCGTCACTATGCAGAGATTATTCGTGTCGAACAGTAAAATGTCTACTTTTCTGTTACAAAAATATCACGTTAGCATGTGTTTTTGGCTCATATTGACTCTGGCAGAGATAACTTGAAACTTTGCAGAGATCAGTGATGTGAAACAGTAACAGACCTACCTTTAAGAAACAAAAGCAACGCGTAATGATGTGCTTTTGTTTTATATTGTATCTGGTAGAGATAATGCCACTGCTTGCAAAGATTTTTCATGTATTACAGTAAAAGTCCAACATTTCTGTAACAAAAGTATCACGTAATGAGGTGCTTTTGTCTCATATAGACTCTGGTAAGGATAGTTCAACCCTTTGCAGTAGTTATTCATGCCTAACTGTAAGAGACCACTTTTCAGAAACAAAAGTATCGCGTAATGATGTGTTTTTGTCTCATATAGACTCTGGTAAGGATAGTTCAACCCTTTGCAGTAGTTATTCATGCCTAACTGTAAGAGACCACTTTTCAGAAACAAAAGTATCGCGTAATGATGTGTTTTTGTCTCATATTGTATATGGTATAGGTAACCTGATTCTCTGCAGAGATTATCCATGTCTAACAGTAAAATAACTACTTTTCGGTAACAAAAGTAAAGCGTAATGAAGTATTTTTGTCTCATATTGACTCTCGTACGCATATTGTGATCCTTTGCAGAGATTAGTCATGTCTAACAGTAAAAGACCTACATTTCAGTAACAAAAGAAACGCGTAATAATGTGCTTTTGATTCACATTGTATCTGGTGGAAGTAATGCCACTCCTTGCAAAGATGTATCATGTATAACAGTAAAAGTCCTACTTTTCTGTACCAAAAGTATCACGTAATGAGGTGCTTTAGTCTCATATAGACTCTGGTAGAAGTAATTCAAAACTTTGAAGTAGTTATTCGTGCCTAACTGTAAGGGACATACTTTTCAGAAACAAAAGTATCGCGTAATGATGTGTTGTAGTCTCATATTGACTTTGGTAGTGATAATTCCAAACTTTGCATGGATTATTTATGTCTCACAGTAAAAGGCGTACTTTCAGTAACAAAAGTATCGCTTAATGGTGTGTATTTTTGTCATGCTGACTCTGGTAGAGATACTTGGAATTTTGCAGAGATTAGTCATGTCTTACCGTAAAGGACATACTCCACAGTAACAAAGTTATCGCCTAATGATGTGTTTATGCCACATTTTGAACCTGGTAGACATAATTCGACAGTTTGCAGACATTACTTTTGTCTAACAGTAACAGGTCTACCTTTCCGTAACAAAAATATCAGCCAAAGGTGTGTTTTTATCTCATATTGACTGTGGTAGAGATAATTTGACACTCTGCAGAGATTAGTAATGTGTAACAGTAAAAGATCTAGCTTTAAGTAACAAAAGAAACGCTTAATATTGTGTCTTTGTCTCATATTGTATCTGGTAGAGTTAACTTGACCCTCTGCAGAGATTATTCATATCTAACAGTAAAAGACCTACTGTTCAGTAACAAGAGAAACGCGTAATGATGAATTTTTGTCTCATATTGTATTTGGTGGAGGTGATGAGACTCTTTGCTGAAATTTTTCATGTCAAACAGTAACAGGGCTACATTTCTGTAACAAAAATGTCAGGTAAAGGTGTGTTTTTGTTGCATATTGACTCTGGTAGAAATGATTTAACACTTGGCAGAGATTTGTGATGTGTAACAGTAGAACTCATAGCAACAAAAGAAATGAGGAAATTGTGGATTTTGGCCTAATACTGTATCTGGCAGAAGTAATGAGACTCTTTGCAGAGATTTTTCATGATTTTTTTATTGATTCAGGAAGAGGTAATTAGACATTTTGCAGTGATTATTCGTGCCTAACTGTAAAAGGCCTACATTTCAGTAACAAAAAGTATCGCGTAATGATGTGGTTTGGTCTCATGTTGAATCTGTTGGAGGTAATTGGACACTGTTGCAGAAATTATTCTTTTCTAACAGTAAAAGACCTACTTTTCAGTGACAAAAGTAACGCATAATGGTGCGTTTTTGTGTCATATTGACACCGGTACCTTTATGTTATAATGTATTTTTTTCATATTGTATCTGACAGAGGAAATGCGACCCTTTGCAGAGATTTTACATGTCTTACAGAAAAAGGCCTACGTTTCAGTAACAAAAGTATCACGTAAAGATGTGCTTTTGTCTCATATTGACTCTGGTAGAGGTAATTTGACAGTTTGCCGTGACTAGTCATCTCAAGCATTAAAAGCCTATTTTTCAGTTACAAACATATCGCGTAATGATGTGCTTCTGTCTCAGATTGACTCTGGTACAGATATTTCGACACTCTACCGATATTATTCATGTATAACGGTAACAGGCCTGCATTATTGTATTACAAGTATTAAGTAATGATGTGTTTTTTACCTATATTTATACTGATAGAGGTAATTCGTTTCTTTTCAGAGATTTTTCATGTCTAAGAGTAAAATACCTGCCTTTCTGTAACAAGAGTACCGTTTAATGATGTGTTTTTTCTCATATTGACTTTGGTGGAGATAATTAGAATCTTTGCAGAGATTATTCATGTCTAGCAGTAAAAGACCTACTTTACTGTAAGAAAATTATCACGTCATTATGTGTTTTGGCACTAATTGATTCCGGTAGAGATAATTTGACGCTTTGCAGAGATTAGTGATGTGTAACAGTAAAGGCCTAACTTTAAGTAACAAAAGAAAGGCATAATGATAAGTTTTTGTTTCATATTGTATCTTGTATAGTTAATTCGACTCTCTGCAGAGATTAATCATGTCTAACAGAAAAAGACCTACTTTTCAGTAGCAAAAGTTACGCATAATGATATGTTTGTGTCTCATATTGACCCTGGTAGAAACAGTAGGGCAGTTTGCAGAGATTATTCGTGCGTAACTGTAAAGGGCCTCCTTTTCAGGAACAATAGTATAGCGCAATGATATACTTTTCCTCATATTGAGCCTTGTAGCCACACTTCGACACTTTGCAGAGATTATTCGTGTCGAACAGTAAAAGGTATACTTTTCCCAAACAAAAATATTACGTAAAAATTTGTTTTTGTCTCATAGTGACTCTGGTAGAGGTAATTCGAACTTTTGCAGTAGTTATTCGTGAATAACTGTAAGAGACCTACTTTTCTGAAACAAAAGTATCGCGTAATTATGTGTTTTTGTCCCATATTGTCTTTGGTAGTGATAATTCCCGCCTTTGCATGGATCATTTATGTCTATCAGTAAAAGGCGTACATTCAGTAACAAATGTATCGCCTAATGATGTCTATTTTTCTCATGTTGACTCTGGTAGAAATAATTGGACTTTTTGCAGAGATTAGACATGTCTAACCGTAAAAGACATACTTCTCAATAACAAAGGTATCACGTAACGATGTGTTTGTGTCTCATATTGACTCTGGTGGAAACAATTCGACAGTTTTCAGATATTATTTGTGTCTAACAGTAAAAGGTCCTATGTTCTGTAACAAAAATTCAGGTAAATATGTGTTTTTGGAATATATTGACTCTGGTAGAGATAATGTGACACTTTGCGGAGATTAGAAATGTGTAACAGCAAAAGACCTAGCTTTAAGTAACAAAAGAAACTCATAATGATGTGTTTTGTCTCATATTGTACCTGGTAGAGGTAACTTGACTCCCTGCAGAGATTATTCATGTCTAACAGTTAAAGAACTTCTTAACAAAATTAAAGCGTAATGATGCGTTTTTCTCTCATATTGTCTCCGGTACAGATATTTTGATTCTTTGCAGAGATTAGTCACGTCTAACAGTAAAAGACCTACTTTTCAGTAAGAAAAGTATCGCGTAATGATGTGCTTGTGTCTCATTTTGACTCTGGGAGAGACAACTCGACAGTTTGCAGAGATTTCTCATGTCTAAGAGTAAAGGGCCTACTTTCTGTAGCAAAAGTATCACCTGATGATGTGCAATTGTCTCATATTGACTCTGGTAGCGGCAATGTGAACCCTTGCAGTGATTATTCGTGTCGAACTGTAAAACATCTACTTTTCTGTAGAAAAATATCAGGTAAAGTTGTGTTTTCGGCAATATAGTTACTCTTGTAGAGATAATTTGACTCTTTGCAGAGATTTGTGATGTGTAACGGTAAAAGACCTAGCTTTAAGCAACAAATGGAATGCTTAAAGATGTGTTTGTCCCATGTTTTATCTGGTAGAGGTAACTTCATTCTCTGCAGAGATTAGTGATGTGTAACGGTAAAAGACCTAGCTTCAAGGAACAAAAGAAACTATTAATGATTTGTCTTTGTATCATATTGTATCTGGTAGAGGTAACTTGACTCTCTGCAGAGATTTTTCATATCTAACAGTAAAGGACCTACTTTTCAGTAACAAAAGAAACGCGTAATGATGTGTTTCTGTCTCATTTTGTATATGGTAGAGGTAATGAGACTCTTTGCAGAGATTTTTCATGTCTAACAGTAACAGGGTTACATTTCGGTAACAAAATATGTCAGGTAAATATGTATTTTTGACGCATATTTATTCTGGTAGGGATAATGTGACATTCTGTAGAGCTTTGAGATGTGTAACAGTAAATATCACAGCTCTAAATAAGAAAAGAAACGCGTAATGATGTGTTTTTGCCTCTTGTTTTATCTGGCAGAGGTAATGCGACTCCTTGCAGAGATTGTTCATGTCTAACAGTGAAAGAATTACCTTTCTGTAGCAAAAGTGTCACGTAATGTTGTGCTTTTGTCTCATATTGACTATGGTAGAAGTAATTCAAATTTTGCAGAGATTATTCGTGCCTAACTGTAAAAGGCCTGCTTTATTGTAATAAAAGTATCAAGTAATGATGTGCTTTTAACTCTCATATTGTATCTCGTATAGTTTATGAGACACTTTGAAGAGATTTTTCAGGTCAAACAGTAATAGGCCTACTTTTCGGTAACCTAAGTATCACATAATGATGTGCCCTTGTCTCATATTGATTCTGGTAGAGGTAACCCGACTCTCTGCGGAGGTAATTCATGTCTAAGAGTAGAAGACCTACTTTTCAGTAACAAAAGTAACGCGTAATGATGTTTTTGGCCCATATTACATCTTATAGAGGTACTGCGAACCTTTGCAGAGATTTTTCATGTCTAACAGTAAAAGGTCTACATTTCTGTAACAAACTATCACTTAAAGATGTGTTTTTGGCTCATATTGACTCTGGTGGAGGTAATTTAACCTTGTGCAGAGATTAGTTATGCCTAACAGTAAAAGACCTAATTTTAAGTAACAGAAGAAACGCGTAATGATATGTTTTTGTTTTACATTGTATCTAGTAGAGGAAATGCGACTCCTTGCAAAGAATTCTTATGTATAACAGTAAAAGGACTAATTTTCTGTAACAAAAGTACCACACAGTGATGTGCTTTTGTCTCTTATTGACTCTGGTACAGGTAAATCGGCCCTTTGAAGTGATTATTCCTGTATAACTGTGGGTGGCCTGCTTTTCAGTAACAAAAGAATCGCGTAATGATGTGCTTTTGTCCCGTATTGGTACTGGTAGAGATAATTTGAAACTTTTCAGCGATTAGTGATGTGAAACAGTAAAAGACCTACCTTTAAGTAACAAAAGAAATGCATAATAATGCGATTTTGACTTATATTGTATCTGGTAGAGGAATTTCGACACTCTGCTGAGATTATTCCTTTCTAACAGTTAAAGACTTACTTTTCAGTAATCACAGTAACGCGTATAGAAGTGTTTTTGTCTCATATTGACTCCGATGCCGATGTCTTGACTCTTTGCAGAGATTAGTTATGTATAACAGTAAAAGACCTAGTTTTCAGTAGCAAAAGTATTGCCAAATGATGTGTTTGTGTCTCATATTGACTCTGGAGAAACAATTCAATATTTTTCAGAGATTATTCGTGTCGAAGAGCAAAAGGTTTAACTTCCTGTAACAAAAGTAACGCAAATTGATGTGTTTTTGTTTTATATTGACTCAGGTACAGATATGCTGACACTTTGCAGAGATTAGTGATATTTAACATTACACGACCTAGCTTTAAGTAACAAAACAAATGCGTAATGATGTGTTTTTGTCTCATTTTGTATCTGGTAGAGATAATTGGACTCTAGGCAGATTATTCATGTCTAACTGTAGAAACCCTACTTTTTCAGTAACAAAAGTATCACGTAATGGTTTGATTTTGTCTCATATTGACTCTGGTAGGGTTAATTCGATCCTCTGCAGTGATTATTCCTGCGTAACTGTAAAAGGCCTAATTTTCAGTATCAAAAGTATCGCGTAATGATGTGTTTATGTCTCATATTGCGTCTGTTAGAAATAATTCGACATTATGCAGACATTATTCGTCTCGAATAGTAAAAGGTATTATTTTCTGTAACAAAAATGTCACGTAAATATGTGTTTTGGCTCATTTTGTTTCCGGTAGAGATGAATTGAGACTTTGCAGGGATTAGTGATGGATAACAGTAAAAGAACTACCTTTAAGTAGCAATAGAAACGCGTAATGATGTCTTTTTGTTTCATGTTGTATCTCGTAGTGGTAAAGCGACTCCTTGCAGAGATTTTTCATGTCTAACAGTAAAAGGACTACATTTCTGTAACTAGTCACGTAATGGTGTGCTTTTGTCTCATATTGAATCTGGTAGAGGAACTTTGACCTTTGCAGAGATTATTCATGTCTATGTGTAGAAGACCTACTTATCCAGTAAATAACACAACGCGTAATAATGTGCTTTTGTCCTATATAGGCTCCGGTAAAGATATTTTGATTCTTTGCAGAGATTAGGGATGTGTAAAAGTACCATAACTACCTTTAAGTAATATAAGAAACGCGTAATAATGTGGTTTTGTCTCATATTGTATCTGGTAGAGCCAATGTGACACTTTGCAGTCATTATTGGTGCCCACCTGTAAGAGGCCTACTTTTCAGTAACAAGCGTATCGCGTAATGATGTGTTTTTGTCTCATGTTGACTCTGGTAGATGTAATGCGACACCTGGCAGACATTAGTCCCGTCTAACTGTAAGAGGCCTACTTTTCAGTAACAAGTATCGCTTAATGATGTGCATTTGTCTCATATTGATACTGGTAGATAAAATTTGACACTTTGAGGCGATTAGTGATGTGTAACAGTGAAAGACCTACCTTTAAGTAACAAAAGAATCGCGTAATAATGTGTTTTTTTCCTATATTGTATCTAGTAGAGGAAGTTCAACTCTCTGCAGAGATTATTCCTTTCTAACAGTAAAAGACTTACTTTTCAGTAAAAAAGTAACCGGTATAGAGGTGCTTTTGTTTCATATTGACTCCGGTGAAGAAGTCTTGACTCTTTTCAGAGATTAGTGATGTGTAACAGTAAAAGTCCTACCTTTAAGTAACAAAGGAAGCGCGTAATGATGTGTTTCTGTCTTTTATTGTATCTGGTAGAGGAAGTTCAACTCTCTGCGGAGATTATTCCTTTCCAACAGTAAAAGACCTACATTTTCAGTAAAAAAAGTAACGCGAAATGATGTGATTTTGTCTCATATTGACTCCGGTACAGATATTTTGACTCTTTGCAGAGATTAGTGACGCGCAATAGTAGAAGTCCTAGCTTTAAGTAACAAAAGAATCGCGTAATGATGTGCTTTGTTTGATATTGAATCTGGTAGAAGTAATGCGACTCTTTGCAGTTTTTTTTCCATGGCAAACACTAAACGACCTACTTTTCTATAACAAAAGTATCACGTAATAATGTGCCTTTGTCTCATATTGACTCTGGTAGATGTAACTCAACCCTTTGCAGTGATTATTCGTGCATAACTGTACTTTTCTGGAACAAAAGTAACCGCGTAATGATGTGCTTTTGTCTCATATTGTATCTCGTAGAGGTAATTCGAATCTGTGCAGAGAGTATTCATATCTAACAGTAATAGGCGTAGTTGTCAGTAACAAACGTATCACGACTTTTTGTGTTTTTGTCTTATATTGACTGTGGTACATATATTTCCAATCTTTGCAGAGATTATTCATGTACTACGGTAAAAGTCCTGCAATTCTGTAACAAAAGTATCGCTTTATGATGTGTTTTTGTCTCAATTTGACTCTGGTACATATAGTTTGACTCTTTGCATAGATTCCTCATGTCTAACAACAAAAGACCTACATATCAGTAGCAAACGGATCGCGTAATGATGTGTCTTTGTCTCATATTAACTCTGGTGCAGGTACTTTGACTCTCTTCAGAGGTTATTCATGTATTACGGTAAAAGACCTGCTTTATTTTAACAAAAGTGATAAGTAATGATGTGTTTGTTACACTGACTTTTGTGGAGCTAATTAGAGTGTTTTCAGAGATTATTCATGTCTAACTGTAAAAGGCCTATTTTCTATAACAAAAGTATCGCGTAATGACGTGTATCTATCTCAAATTGACTCTGGTAGAGATAATATGACACTTTGCAAAATCTAACAGCACAAAGCCTTCTTTTCTGTTACAAACCTATAAGGCAATGATATGTTTCCGTCTCATATTGAGTGTGGTACAGCAATTTTGTCTCTTTGCAGAGACAATTCCTGTCTATCAGTAAAAAGCCTACTTTTCGGTAACAAAATGGTTGCGTAATGATGTGTTTTTGCCTCAAATTGACTATCGTAGATATAATTCGACTCTTTAGAGACGTTATTATAGTCTAATAGTAAAATAACTACTTTTCGGTAACAAAAGTGTAGTCGCAATGATGTGTTTTTGTCCCATATTGACCCTTATGGTGATAATTCGTTCTCTACAGAATTTAGTCGTGCCGAGCAATAAAATACCTACTTTTCAGTAACAAAAGTATCTCGTAATGATGTGTTTTTGTCTCATACTGACTCTGGACCAGAGGTTTTGAATCTTTGCAGAGATTAGTCATGTCTGACAGTAAAAGACCTACTTTTCAGTAGCGAAACTGTCGCATAATGATGTGTTTGATTCTCATATTGACACTGGTAGAAACAATTCGACTGCTTGCAGAGATTATTCGTGTCTAACAGTAAAAGACCTACTTTTCAATCACAAAAGAATCGCGTAAAGATGTGTTTTGTCTCATATTGATCCTGGTACAGATATTTCGACTCTTGGCGGAGATTTCTCATGTGTAACAGTAAAAGAGCTACTTTATTGTAACAACAGTATGAAGTAATGATGTCCATTTTGTCCCATATTAACTTTGGTAGTGGTAATTCGAGTCTTTGCATAGATTATTTACGTCTAACAGTAAAAGGCGTACTTTCAGTAATAAAGTATCCTGTAATGATGTGTATTTGTCTCACATTGACCATAGTAGAGGTAATCGGACGGTCTGCAGAGATTATTCGTGTCGAACAGTAAAAGGTACACTTACCTGTAACAAAAATGTCACGTAACGTATCTAGTTTTCTGTAACAAAGATATTACGTAACGATGCGTTTTTGTTTCATTTTGCCTCCGTTAGAGATAATTTGACATTTTGCCGAGATTATTCATGTCTAACGGTATAGAACTACTTTTCTGTTACAAAAGCATCCCGTAATGATGTTATTCGTCTCATATTGACTCTGGTAGGGGTAAGTCGAATCTTTGAATTGATTTTTCCTCTCTAACGGTAAAAGGCCTCCTTTTCTGTAACAAAAGTATCGTGTAATGATTTGTGTTTGTCTCATATTGCATATGTTAGAGGTAGTTCGACTCTTTGCAGAGATTATTCATGTCTAACAGCATAAGGCCGAGCTCTCTGTTACAAAAAAATCGCATAATGATGTGTTTTTGTTTCAATTTAACTCTGGTAGAAGTAATTCGATTCTTTGCAGTGACCATTCGTTTCAAACTGTAAAATTCCAACTTTTAAGAAACAAAGGTTTCGCGTAATGATGCGTTTTTGTTTCACATCGACTTTGTTAGTGATATATCGAGATCTTGCAGCTATTATTTATGTCTAACAGTAAAAGGCGTTCTTACAGTAGCAAAAGTATCGCGTAATGCTGTGTATCTGACTCAAATTGACTTTCGTACATATAAGTCGATACATTGCAGAGATTACTCGTGCCCAACAGTAAAATGTCTACTTTTCTGCAAAAAAAATATCGCGTAATGATGTGTTTTTGTCACATATTGACTCTGGTAGAAATATTTTGAAACTTTGCAGCGATTAGTCATGTCTGTGTGTAAAAGACCTATCTTTAAGTAACAAAAGTATCAAGTAATGATGTGTTTTTGTCTCATATTGAATCTGGTGGAGCTAATTCGAGGATTTGCCAAGATTATTCATGTCTAACTGTAAATGACGTACTTTTTTGTAACAAAAGAATCGGGTAATGATGTGTTTTTGTCTCATATTGGCTCTGGTAGAAATAATTGGTTCCTTTACAGAGGTTATTATTGTCTAACAGCAAAATGCCTACTTTTCAGTAACAAAGGTATCGCTGAATGATGTTTTTGTCTCATATTGATACTGGTAGAGATAATTCAACACTTTGCAGAGATTATCCGTGTCTAACAGTAAAGGATCTACCTTTAAGTTACAAAGGTATTGCGTAATGATGTTTGTCTCATGTTGAATCTGTTACAAATATTCCGACTGTTTACAGAGATTAGTCATATCTAACAGTAAAAGACATACTTTCAGTACCAAAGTATCACGTATTGATGTGTTTTTGTCTCATATTGACTCTGGTACAGATATTCCGACTCTTTGCAGAGATTTGTCATATCTAACTGTAAAAGACCTACTTTTCAGTAACAAAAGTGTCGCGTCATGATGTGTTTGTTTCTCATATTGACTCTGGTAGAAACAATTCAACTGTTTGTATATATTATTCCTGTCTAACAGTAAAAGGTCTACTTTTCTGTAACAAAAATTTCCTGCAAAGATGTGCTTTTGTCTGATAATGACTCTGGTAGAGATAACTTGACACTTTGCAGAGATTAGTCACGTCAAACAGAAATGGACCTACATTTCAGTTATAAAGTATCGTGTAATGGTATGCTTTTGTCTCACATTGACTCTGGTACAGATATTGCGACCCTTTGCACAGATTTTTCATGTATAACGGTAAAAGGCCTGCTTTATGGCAACACAAGTGTCACCAATTGATATGCTTTAGTCGCATATTGACTCTGGTAGAGTTAATTTGACTCTTTGAAGAGATTTTTCATGTCTAATTGGAAAAGGCCTACCATTCGGTAACAAAAGTATCGCGTAATTATGTGCTTTTTTCTCATATTGACTTTGGTACAGATTATTCGAGTCTTTGCAGAGATTATTCATGTCTAACGGTAAAAGACCTACTTTTCTGTAAAAAAGTATCGCTTATTGATGTGTATTGTCTCATATTGACTCTGGTAGATATAATTTGACACTTGGTAGAGATTAGTCATTTCTAATGGTTAAACGCCTGCTTTTCTCTAACAAAAGTGTCGCGTAGTGATGCGTTTTTGTCTCATATTGAATCTGGTAGAGGTAGTATGACACTTTGCAGAGATTAGTCAGGTCTAACAGTAAAAGACCTAATTTATTGTAACAAAAGTATAAAGTAATGATTTGTGTTTGTCCCATAATGACTTTGGTAGTGATATTTCGGGTTTTTGCATAGATTATTTATGTCTAACAGTAAAAGGCGTACTTTCGGTAACAAAAGTATCAGGTAATGATGCGTGTTTGTCTCATATTGAATCCGGTAGAACAATTCGACTGTTTGCACAGACTATTCCTGTCTAACAGTTAAAGGTGGAGCGGGTGGAACAATGAGCCTTAGTATTAGGGCGGAGTGACAGTGCAACACGTTAAATGTCTGCCGTCGAAGGTCCTTATAGTGATTATCCGCCAGGAGAAGTAGCAACCGAACTGGAATCGCTGTCCAGAGATAGCACCACAGGTAATATCTGATACTGAGACGGATTATGTGTATTTATTTACCACGTTTTACAATATATTATAAGTATGTACTTCAGATAACGCTTAGATTTAATTGTTCTTGCTTAATTTAAGACAAAGGACCGCTTCGGTGAATACAGCAATAACTTGAAAAAAAAATATGGCAATGTAAGGAATCAGGTCTTTGAAACTTTGTTTATCTTGACCGTTTTTTATCAAGCAAATATTTAAAAATTATATACAAATTATATAATAAGAGAAGACATCGTTTGAAATATTATACTGTAATATACATATTTAAATGGGTAATGTTTGAAATTTGCCTTTTTATTATAAAATAAACAAAAATGAAACCTGATATAAACAAATTATATGAGCTTAAGACCACTTGACAGAGGTGAAAACTTCTACACTATTCATTATAATTTATTCTTAAAAACTACTTTAAAGCCTTTAATGACACTCATTGTTGCGAAAACAGGCCAGTTGTATGCTAAGAAACAATTCATGCCTTACGCTAAATGTGCTCGCAAATGAAATTACTCTGAAACAACTGAATGGCCACCGATTTGCGACCGTGTGAAGAGGGTTATACATAAAGGATGTACGAGGGAAGTAAAATCAAATCAGATAATCTACTGTTTTACATTTATGTTATTTTTATATTAAAATACCTATATTTCACAATAATTTTTCATATTTGGTTTTTGCTGATACACGTATTTCATTGCATTATTATTTTCAATAAACTACAAGTTCATACATATCTTATAACAGCATTATATGATATTTATTTGCTTATTTGTATATTTTTTGAAGATTCGGAAATGTTTGGTTACGTATACGTTTTATACATGTTATTACATATTCGTACATATACTCCTTACTCAATATTTTATTACACGCTCGTACACATTTTATTACATGTCATATTCATTTCAAATGTTTTGTCACAATTGATACTGCTATAAATAAAGTTTAAATTCAATTTTTCGCTTTTATAGTCTTTTAATCTCCGAAAAGAAGAATGTAGTACAATTTCAAAATAAAAGGGAGAGAAAAGTTTACAATTTAACAAACAAGTATATATGATTATGCAATATATAAATGTAAAGCTAGAAGAACAAAAACCCCGAACGAGGATTCGAATCATTTATTGCATATTGGAGAATAAGTTCACTATCTTTTTAGTTTCTCATCCTTCAGATACAGAAAGTATTGAAATCACCAAAACATTTCGACTTTGATTTTTAATGTTTCCTGGCAATTATTAGGGTGTATAGTAGAAATAATAATAAATAAATAAGTAAATAATTGCACATAAATTACTCTAATGGATTTGACCTTGAATGACCTTCATCTGCATCATTATTGTCTAAAAATGAAATTATAGTTTTATGGTAATAACTCCTATATGAAATGAATATTTTTGAATGAAGCCTATTTTCTAAAATCTAAAAAAGCTCCGTAAATTCCTGTTCTATATTTCATCGTACTTTCATTAGAATCATTTGACATATTTAAATTTAATATTGATTTCAGAAAATCCACTAGAGGCTTGGATGGGTATTTTAAGAACTCAACATTGAAATCTCCACTCAATATAATTGTGCAATCTGTGAAAGTTTTCATTGAAAAGAGCAGATCTGGCTTCGGTATAGATAAGTAAATTTTCATGAATATATTGGACTATTTTCTTTATATTTTGATTAGATGAGCTATAAATAGCTGCCACTAGAATTTTTGTCCGTTTTCTGCGCCACATTAATATCTCCTATTGATGATAGATTAAATCTTAGTAATTGTGAATTTTGGGATACAATATTCATGTGCGAAGTGGTAGTAGTGGCAAAACGTCATTTTAATACGTGATAATTTTATTATATACGTGTTATTACATTTAATTTATTGATGTTTTAGGTTTTACTACTCACAATAAAGAGAAATTGTTCATAAAAATAACCACTTCTTAAATGACACATCCCATTCACAAATTCCTAACACTTTTATTTTTCATTACCACACTCGTTTTATTTTTTGTTATTACGGTTTTAATTCTTCAAATACCGAACTTGGGTGATATTATCCGTTTATTTTGACTATTTGTATTGTTTAAAGTGGAATTCGACTTGTCTGCTTGTTAAATGACACAAGGTTACCGGCACTTGACAGGCATTTGTAAGATCGGCCGTAAGACAATTGTTTGTTTAATGAAACTCCTGAAGGGTTTCTGTGTTTTTCATAGTATATGATATATGTTAAAATATACCTGGATGCGTGTTGTTGATACGGTGTTGAGTGCGACAGAAAATCTACGATGTATAGTAGTATGAATAACATAAGGCAAATGACGAATGAGTCTGGGCGGGTTAGTCCCGACTGCGCCGACTCGAGCTGACTTCACCCGAATAAGCGGCACGTATTCCAGCGTGACGGCTCAGTTTAATTCACTACCCACAAAAGGTGCTAAACGCGCCTAAAGAAGTTTCCACTTCAAAAGCATGCCCCACAGGTAATAGCCAGCCTCCAGGACGAGCCGTAGAAGTAGTGAACGCGATCCATATGGTATCGGCGCCCAAGGACATCTGAGACGCCCTGGGAAATGAGCGCTGATCGGCACAGAGCTGAAACGTGGGTCGCAGCAGCGAGAGTGTGTCTGGCAATCGAACAGCTCTCCAGCAAAGCCTTATTCGTTCTCGCTCTCTAATTCGTAACCCGGGAAGCAACCCACCCCTTCGATGACGAGGTACGAGACATCAGGATACGTCACCACCTAGTGCTCGGTGACTACAAGATTGTCCACTAGGCGCTAACGTCCACATTAAGGATGGAAGCGGCCAAGGTCACGCTACCCCGACTTGGAGAACAAGAACTATCCGCTTCAATGGAGACCGAATACCAGACGAGGGACGCTGGCGAAGACCAAGTGACGTGTGTTGAGGATGTGTCACGTAGAGCAGCCGGAGAAACCAATAAGGGCCGCCGTAGTAAGTGGCACGTTAGTGTCGTCACCATGACACTGTTCGCCGACAGCCGACGGTTGGATGAGAGCCTTTTCGCGGAAAGTTGGGGAGAGTAAATTCATGCCTCGTACTTATGGAATAAATTCGAGGAATCGCTGATTACATCATGCAATACATGTGAATTGCAACCACAGAGAAACATTTGCCATCTCTTCAAAATGTGAGAAAAGGAGAAGAGTCTCAGTTACTGTTAAAAGAAACGGTTTCGACGTCATGTAACAAGTCATGTTCCTTTCATAAAGAATTATGTGAAATGTTTGTTAGTGAAAATATTCCGCTAGGAAAATTAATTCAAAATTACGGGATGTTTTTGAGCGTCACACTGTTCATACAATTCCAAATGAATCAACTTTGCTTAAGAGTTACCTACAAAAATTTTTATGAAGACACGTTAAACTGAATACATAAATGTGTGAATGGGGAAGAAATCATGTATCCATTGATGAGACAACCGATTCAGAGGGGCGTTATATGGCCTATGGTACGCTAGAACCTACTATTGCCGGACAAACGTTTCTTCTAACCTTAGAGGTTATGGAAGCTGTTTACCACTGTCAGATATGCAAACTGTTCGATATATCCATGAGTTATTTGTGGCTTAGTGGAATATAGCATAACAACGTGCTCCTCTTCCTAACAGACGCGGCGCCTTACATGATTACATGATAAAGGCGGCAAAATCTATCCAATTAATTTACAGTTAGATGGTGCATGTTACGTGTTTGGCCCATGTTTTTCATCGAATTCATCATGGCGGAACAGGTCACATAAACAATTTCAGAGATAGATACATTAATTTCCACAGTAAAAGAAAACTTTTTGAAACCGCCAACCCGAACTATGTATTTGAAAGTTAAAGCCCCTAATACAGATTTGTCCCTGGCACCAATTTTGGCTCCCTGTGATACATGGTTAAGTGCACAGTGACAATTTTCAAATAGTGACAGAAGTGGTGTATAGTTTTGATAGGTTAGTGTCTCAGGGAATTGAGAACGCTCAGGATCTGCTTTGTGATATCCAAATCTAAGGTAAATTAGCTTTCATTAAATCAAATTTTACATTTTTGACGGATACCATAACTCGCCTTGAAGAAAGTGGCTTGATTTGGCATGGCATGACCCTCCTCGATGAGGCTGTCATCCATTCAGCGGCTGACGGCGCGCAGTGTCTGTCGAAAAGATGGTGTAGACGGCGCCGACGTGCTCCTCGCCACGCCCAGCTTTACTCGTTCTTCCGGCTGCTCTTCCTGTTGTCGGTCATCATCGCGGTAATAGTCGCGACCAAGTTGATATTTGCAGTTTCCGTCTTGCTTGTTAATTCGGACTTAATTTCTACCACCTTCACGGTGATGTTGTCGTTGTTCCACTTACACACAAAATGTGACTTTGTGGGTTCATCTAGTTAAAAGTCCAATTTGCAGAAATTCAAATCGTTCTTTATTTGCGTAGGAATACACTAACAGTAGCAATGTTACATCACATACACAATCTACCAAGTTCGATGATCACGACAACAGCGTTCTGATTACACCTGTTTACATCAGCTCTCGTTACAACACTTCATAGCTGTCTACTACTACTGCTCTGTTTGCGACTGGCTCTTGTTTTACAACTGTCCGCTGGCGTGACAGAATCTCTTATATACCTCATTCACAATTCGAGACTATTCTGTAACAATTAAGAAATCGAATGTTCTATCAATAGAACCTTCCACACGGGGAACACTATCTGGGCTGGCAAGTTCTTTATTTATTTGTTCCGTCATACCTTTATCTGCAGGCTCCTTGAGGACACAAGCCGCGCTATCGTAGATAACGATTTCGTGACACTATAGCATGTTATGACCCGTAAGACTAGACTGTACCTCTGTACAAGTCTGTACAAGAAGCTGCCGGACATGCAAGGGGTTATACAAAGTTACTTTGCACTAACATATAGTCCCGTTATGACCCGTAATATAAGACTGTACCGCTGTACAACCCTGTGCAAGCAGTTGCTGAACATACAAGGGGTAATATAAACTTATTTTGTACTAACATGTGTAATGTTATCACCCGTAACAATCTGTGTAATACGCTTAAAAGCTATAAATATTTGACAAGAAGTTATAAAACTCAAATTTCTGTGAAGAGGCTCGGGGTAGTTGACAAATTAATTTCATTCACTTATTGCTTCATAAGCTTTACGAAGATAGTTGAAAGTTTAATCACCAGGAGATTTTCGTTCGAAATATTTTTTCCAGGAAATTTCCAAACTATACATTTTTTAGCTTAATTAAAGGTATTATGGCTGAAATTAACGATTTATGGGCTTACATTTTTCAGAAAATTACCATTGCCACCATTTCCACTTGTAATTGCAGTAAATGTACTTGGTAAAGTTGTTTGGATCTTGGAGACTAGCATTCGTATGAGCATCTGTTTGTACAAGTTGTCTCATCAATATTTTTTGTTGCAGGATACATACAAAAATGTTATAAACTAATATGAGGTAATTTAGTTATATAGAACCGACAACCACCAATAAAAATCGTACTGACTTTTAAAATATTCCGAAAACTCAAAAGTAAACCGTAATGTTATCACACCTGCTGAGTGCTATATTGCCATCTGTTGTTAAGACTAAGCTTTCCATTAATCCACTGTCGAAGTAACGAACTTTACTGCTCTTCTGTTTCTAAATTTTAACATTCCATTTCCTATTACGTAAATTTCAGATATTACAATTAGCAGCACAAGTGTAAAAGTTCAACTTTTAGTTCTTGGAGATATTGTTAAGATAGACGACTTTGTTTGTAACATTAATACATACCATGTCAATGTAAGAATCATTGCAGAAAAAGTAAAATATGTGCATCAATATGTACAAAGTTTCCCTAAATGTGCGCTAACCCATTAAATATTCATTTGTATACACTATCAAACTTCCAAAATATAACATGTATATAACATATATAAAGGAATATAACATGTATATATGCAAAATGGGAGCTCAATTAATCACATATAATTGATCACAATTATTTTAAAAGCGTGCGGCAATCGACGATTTAGAGATTTAACAAACTTATTGTGCACGTTCACAGATAGTTTCATAGATTTAAATCAAAGTAAAGTTCAAAACATAATTCGAGATAATAAGACACACATTTAGATATTACTGTTCACTAGGATACTAGTGTCATCTTCGAATGGAGCTGTACTTGCTACATCGTTTATTGGTACGAAGTGACAGATCGCTTATATAGACCATAAGTAGCAAAGGTATTAATACTGAACCCTGGAGTACTCTCTGTCTTACAGCCTCTAATTTTATATTTGATTTTCATACCCGATATCACGTTTTACTTCAACAATTTGTTTACTTTCATCTAGATGTGATACAGTCCAAGTATTTAATTTACATTCCACACGTAGCCGATCTCACCTTATATGTGTATTTCGTAATTCCCCGGCTATTCCTAACTACAGATGTAAATAATATTGACACAAAAGAATGTGAAACAAGAACGGACACACTTAACCTCTCCCTGACTCCTTCCAAGTTCCAAAAATGCTACACAGCGTATAAATAGCCTTTCGTGGTCTATTATCTACTTACGTAACTAGAGCAGGTATTGCATTCTAACCAAAAATTGGATATTGACATATCGGTCCGGGTAGCTCAGTTAGTGAGGCGCTTTGCCATTAATCTCAAAGATGTGCGTTCATATCTGGTGCACACTGTCGGTTTTAAGTGACAGGGCTTACACGATTCTGAAAATGTTAATCGAAGTTGAGGTGCATCAGATTCATTTATGTACATCAGACATTTTTGAAACACTTCTATTGCCTCAAAGGTAGCTCTAATGCTTTTTATTAAAGTAACAAAACTTAAAGAGATTTTATGTCAAACGAAATGTGTATCTAAAATTTTCTGGGAAGGTCCTCGCAAGTCATCTTCGTTCTGGTTGACAGTTTTACAACAGGCAGGAAATAAGAGATATAGAACATATTACTGCACAAAATGTGTACACCTCCGATAATCCCAGTAATTTGCACTTTTAGAAGTATATGTATTTATCACTTGGCGCTGTACTTCATGTGGCATGCAGATAGCACTAGCTAATTCCAGTCTGGCTAGATGGCGGCCTCTTATCTGATATGAACCTGTTCTAATTGTTACAATGTTATTAACAACAAAGAAAGAGCGTTTGCTTGAGAGAATTTGAAAGATTTGTTAGTTTTCAGGAATTTCAAAGTAACTTACTTTGAATATCCTTAGTTTGAAGGAATTGTTGTACAAGGAGTCACAAAATATTTGCTGTGAATGATGATCTCAAATCTGCAATTTCGCATCGCCGCGGCTATTCCTAACAACAGACTAATAACACGAAGTACGTCCAGAAAGTATGTTCTGTTTGGTAATACAATTAAATTGTGTACAGACAAAGAAAAATTATTTATTGCACAAAATTCTACAACTCTTAAACTAATTTTCTACATAACTGTCAAAATTTTGCAGGCATTTTTCACAGCGAGGCACACAATTTTGTATATCTTCTTCATAGAAGCTTTCTGACTATGTCTTCAACCAGTTGGAAACATTTACTTTCAGCTCTTTGCGATGCAAAAACAGATGAAAGTCGCTAGGAGCGAGGTAAGCGCTGTACGGGGTGTGGTCAAACACGTCCCAGCCAAAACCCCGTATGACTTCTTCGTCGCATTTGCATTGCTTGGCCGTGCGTTGTCGTGAAGAAACACAACACCTTTGGACATCGCAAATTTGCCGATAAATTTCAATTGGTTTCACTTTCCTAGCATTCAGAAAACGAATCACAGATCTGTTTTCACGAGCGGTGGGATTTACAATCAACATCAACATTCTAAACAAGCACTACAAATCATACTTGGCTGACAGCGATCTCCCAATGGCGCACTTTTTTTCTCCTTGATACAAGGCGTCTACCGCGCATGTGCGGAAATGCCAACGCAGTGCTGCAGCGGAGATAAATTGAAACAGAACATACTCTCTGGACGCCGCTTGTATTAACATTAAAGCATTTGGGACAAGGATGGACTTCCTTATGCTCTCCCTGACTCACTCCACGTTCTGCAAATGCTACATAGTGTATGAATAGTCCTTGGTGGTCTACTGTCTACTTGTGTAAGTAGAGCAAGTATTGCATTCCAACCAAAAACTAGATATCGACATATCGGTCTGTGCGGCACAGTTGGATAGGAATTTTGCTGTACGTCTAGAACATTACAGCACAAATATTGTTTAGAAGGCAGCTGAACACTAAAAAATGCGTTTTGGGGAAATATTCACACATGTAATGTGATAGCAAGTGGTTCTGTCTCTGTTTCTCTCTCATCGCCCGCGCTGAGCGCGTTTGTGTGACTGTGTGTATGTATGCATTGGTGTGAGTGTGTGTATATGTACGTGTATGTGTGTTAGTGTGTATATGTGTATGTGAAAACCGGAAAAAAATCGTACGTGTTTCATTCACATAATTGTCACCCGTCAAGTGCAGCATATTCTATTGCTAATGTTGTGTACCTACATGCGAGGGCAATAAGGAAGTGCAGTAGGCATTGAGGGGTCAGCAAATGAATTTCAGTGTGGTGGTTTAATGATGACTTTAAGGGCGATACCCGCAGTAAAAAAGGAGTTCTTGTATATATTTGTTACAAAAAAACTAGAAGTTGGCAGTTCAAGACAGTTTCTTTCTTACTTGTTTGCTAATTTTACATCCAGCAACGTTAGTTCATATCGGGCGGTGAATCAAATGGGTGAAATGATGCTCAAATTTGTCTAGGGTCCATGGAGATTAGAGCTTCCTGAGATAAATCTTTCAAGATAAGGGAAACTCTGAAAAATACCCGATCCATATAGCGGAACCTGGCAGTCATTCGAAGTAGGGACCTCTAGAATGTAAGGTACACACCACCTTTACTATTAGGAAGAGAAGTCTAATCTATACAAAAGTGGTAAAGTGAAAGCCACTCATCATTAACGTGTAGATGAATGAGAATCACAAGAATGTTGCTTACACACTTCTAAGATAGAAAATGAAAACTAAAAACAAGTTGATCATCCAGGGGGGGCATCACATAGATTATTTCACCTGCAAATGTATTATAGCCTTATACACTACATGTATGTAGTAGGCTCTAGTAACATTAAACCCATGTGGTAGAAGAAGAGAAAGCAGTAAATACTTTTCGGTAACCTGTTTTTGGCGTAAACAATAACTAGTCTGTTAGAGATTATCTCAGTTCTGGACACAAAATCAAGTGACATTAAAGCAAAATATATGTAAGAGAGAGGTATAAAGTAATTAACTATTCGGTGACAGTAACCGTGGAAAGGCAGAACCGGAGCCGTAGCCTGGATATGAACTAACGATCACTTAGCCTTAACCATGTCAACATACCAGCATGACAACTAAATCACTAGCACAGTCAAAGTACCCGAGATACTTGTTAAAAGTTATATACTCAAAATAACATATATCCAGATCCTTTTGTATGCTGAATTTTTTCCAATTGAGATTTTAGCTTCATCAACAAGGAAATTATACCAAGGGAAGCAAATAGCTCGACATATATATTAAATTTAGAAGGCTTCCTTTCCCATAAACAATTATCAGTTTTTTAGATTGTATCTCACTGCGTGATATAATTACTCTTCGTTTCCTTGGCATAGAAATCAATTAAATATAACCTATATTTAAACATATAATTACAATTTGTTACTTATCTTTGCGAATATTTAGAAATATTCTTTCCGACTATACAATATTACAGGTAGAGCCATCTCTGGGCAGAGGCACGAGTTGTTCCAATGCTGGTGATGCAAGGTTGCCTCCCTGGTGGGCAATTTAAAATAACAACAAAATCGTCTTTTTCACAACGTATCTTTACAACAAAACGTTAATACATTTCACTCACACCACTTTCTCAATCCACTCTTCCACAAAGGCTTATTTTTTCACTTGCTTCAAATGTAAGATAAAAGCTATTACACATTTCCTTGTTGTTACCAGAAAGATAAAGGGACTAAATGTTTAACCAACATTTGAAATTTAACCCAAGAAAGAGATTTGCTCCAACAACATTTAGGTGATTAATATTGTTGCTATTATTGTTGTGTATTATGTACAAATATGAGTAAGTAACCTCCTTTTTACATACACACAGTTTAGAGTTTATGAAGTGCAGCATTTGAGCATAGAATTCCGGACTTGCGTAATATTGGTACTAGATCTTTATTGGAAACGAGAAAATGTCCAGGGTATGCATTATTATCGAACTATGTTGTAAGTTTAGACAGCTTTATTAGGTTTATTATGCTACAGTGCGGACCGCATGCTCTGCGCAGTTTGTTCCAGGTCTTCAACTGTCGGAATATGAATCTGATATGGCGCCAGAGAAAGAACCGGAAACAAAAGTGCAGCAAGTGCATACAGCATGTATAATGCAGCCCGCCTCGGTAGCGTTGTTGTAGCAAGTCTGCCTCGCGTTCAAGAGGTCCCGAGTTGGAATCTCGGTCAGTGTGAATTACCTGGATAATGTTTTTCCGGGGTTTTCCCTTATCCTGAAATACGAATGTCGGGTAACTCTAAGCTCTATTGACCCCGGGCGCATTTGTGCATCATTTCACCCTTTCCATTCATCGCCCGATATGACTTAAAGTTGGAGGACGAAAACTACAAAAAATATATATAATGCACATAATAATTAGCTCGATAGCAGTGCATTTCTTGTAATTCTACAGTATATTCGTTTACATTTTACACATTCCTAGGAAGCTACAATAGAATATAAAGGTGAATTGTAATATCCATAAAAACAGGGGATATTGCAACTTACGTGGTCCAGGGTTCCTTTCTAGGTTTTTCGTAACAAGGTTTTGAAAACTGCGCTTATTTTAAATTTTTCTGGTCTGATGTTTACGTAAATATTTTACGATATATACATTTAGTAGAGCAGACTTTCTTATGGAAATCTTCAAACAGCTAACGATCTATGCCTTAAACTACACTGCAAGTAGGGTTATGTTTACTACGGAGAGGAGTTGGCACAGTGATCAGCCTTGATTTATTGTAGAGACGCGAGAAAATGTATTCCGATGCGGGCAAGACTGGCCTACGGGAGGGACGTCGGTTTGCATCAGTTAGTTGCGCCAGGACGGTTTAGTTTTCTTATAACTGACCAGCGGGTTCGGCCCACAGTTATTTAACCTTCAAAGGAAAATAAAAGCAACTTTCCCACATGAAACGTAGGTGGTTTTATACAACTCTCCTGTATCAACTTAGGTATTTATCGATCGTTTTCTTATTGACGTTATTTGCTCTCTTTTCCTCTCTCGCACATACATTCCTCAACCATTTTAATCTCCCTTTCTTCTTTTTAAATCCATTTCCAATACTCATACTTGTAGTTTTATCTGGAACGCAATACTTCTACCTTTCACAGATTAGCGATAATTAAAATAAAATTAAACGGCGTGGTATTTAAAAGTAAGTGTATATTGTTCGGAAAATAATTACATTATTTCCTTTGTTACAGTTCTCAAGAAAAGATTATATGGACATACTACTACAATCAATATAACCACTAAGATACCAAATGACTTAACAACAAATAACTTAACGACCACCGAAATAAATAAAATAATTATTTTGTTTGATAATGACAGTTAATATACAAATTCACATTAGCGTCACCGGTATGTTGGAGGTTTGTTAATGTTTGGAGGTTTAATAACTCCATTTAATTCAAATCTTGTCACAATTAGATTACAGTATCTGATTCTCAATTGTTTGTTTAGTGATTAAATAAAAATCTGTTTAAACAAGTAGGCGGATTTTCTGAAAACTTTCTTTTTGATTTTTCGTATACATGTAACTTAAATCCAAGCTTAGCATAGAAACGTATTCTCGTTTTTCAAATACGTCTTTCATAAATATACAAAAACTAAGCTTTCTTCAGTCAGTGAACGTCAGGTATGTATTTCCCTTTCCTCGGCAAATTATAGAAGGTAGAAGAGAACGTTATATTCTTTGTCAGTGCATAGCAATTAATGAAAAATAAATAATATACCTATATGATTTAATCGCTTAAATCTTCATAAATTTAAATTGATAACTACCATTTAGCACATCTATATATGAAATTTCAGCTCACTGTGTGGAGAGTGTAGCAATATTTAAGTCAATATAATGTCTAAAACCTATTTGAGCGACTTTAAATGCTCGAAGAGCAAAACAAAACACTTTAAATAAATCAAAGCCCCTTAAAATTGAATTTATATTTATTAATATTTTTTGGACAAATGAAAGCGTGTTAAAACTATATATTAGAATAGACTGATTTGCGTTCAGCCTAATGCAATCTATAATTATAATATTCTTTGAATTATACAAATTCTAAAGTTTGAATATGTTAAAGTACTAACATTATGTTTAATAGGATTAAATTTGATACAAAACAAGAAATAGAAGAACGTTGAATAGGCAACAAAGAATGAATGTACCAAAATATGGCACAAAGGGAATTTAAAAGTCCTGTTATTTAAGAGAAGTTTATTCTGTTTAAACATGTAAATTTGTATTTTAATTAATATTTTACATTATATGTTGATATTAATTCAAAGCGCAAGAAATATGGCGGAAATGGTAACGTTTACTAAAACGACAAAAAATATGAAGGGGAAAAAGCAATCGATAACGCGTGGTTGGTTACGAGAAAGAATAAACAGTGAATTGGTCAGTGACCTAAGCTCGTTATGCAAAGCTTTTTAAAAGGTTAACGAAGTTTAAGAAGCACAAAGCCATCCAGAAAATAGTGTATACCTTCTGTGGGATAAAGGTTCCTTGCATCAGGTACAGTAATGTTATTTTATATTTAAAACAGATGCTAACGAATGCATAAGATGTGAACAATGTCTACAAAAATTTTGCGATAGTATGCACAGTACTTTATCAGCAGTGGAAGAAATTCTAGTCTAGTAAGGTTATTTTTGCTAATGAACATAATTATTAATGCTTAGTAATTTATTTACACAAATGATTTACACAATTTCTTGGTATGATGAAAAAATAAAGCACAGAAATACAACATGCACAACATACACAATACACTTCTAAACAAAAGGAAGGAAATATTTCACTACTGAACAATCTCACAGTCAGCTCAATACTGACACATCACAATGCCAAATAGGTCTGAACATGTCTAAACTACAACAATGAACAACAATGAACCTGCACAATCTTGCTTTATTGCGCTTCAGCAGGACAATGCAAATAATTTCAATAATGCAGCTTGAGTAAAATAGCTACATATGAGGTAACGGTTCTTATGACAGTTCAAAGAAAACGCTAATTTCATGTTTTGAAAAGTAGCTTTTACAGAAAAACTATGCCTGATGGGAAAATTCTAACTACATATCATAATTCAGGATGGAAAATGCCACTAGATTAACTATTCAGATCTCTTGTGAAAAAACAACCTTGTCGACCAGTGCAATTTGCTCGACCCTCCCCACAATCAGTCTTGTCAAACAAAGAAACATTTTTTTCCCAAAATTGGTTTTTCTCTAAAATCACTGCAACGATTTTGATTACAGCACCTTATACACACACACACATATATATACATACACACACACATATATATATATATATATATATGTGTGTGTGTGTGTGTGTCTGTGTGTGTGTAGTATTTTGATTACAGCACCTTACACACACACATATATATATATAAATAAAGTATATATATATGTGTGTGTGTATATAAGGTGCTGTAATCAAAATCGTTGCAATGATTTTAGAGAAAAACCAATTTTGGGAAAAAAATGTTTCTTTGTTTGACATATATGTGTGTGTGTGTGTGTGTGTGTGTGTGTGTGTGTGTGTGTGTGTAGTGTGTGTGTGTGTGTGTTTAAGGTATTTTATGACAAATGAAATGTATATGTATAGAATTTTTGAGAATGTACCTGAAGTGCTCTTTGTGGATGACGTTTTGCGTAACTCGGAAGGCGTAGGAAACAAAATCTCACTGTACAAAAATTAAGATTTCCTTTAAAAACAATTTTTACGATATACATGTTTTGCGGTTTTTGTTGATGAATTATTTCCGAGAAAATGCTTGATAATTTTTTGAATTTTTAAATACCTCTACTTCTCTGAAATGCACGCAAAGAGAACATGATATCAGAATCGTATATAGCTTTAAAATATCTGACTGTCATTGAAACCCTTCTCTCTTCCCACATTCCATTGCTCCAAAACGAAAATTAGCAATAAGATAAGGTTTATTTCGATTAGAATGGAGTAAATTGATAAATAAACATTTGTAGGAAAGAGTAAGATTAGAGAAAGTCATGTTTGTGTAAAGCAACAGATTGCTTTGTAATACAAGCTTCTTTGTGATATTTAGGATTTCTGTGTTAGGTTTTAGTATCTTTGATCACTTTCCGTACATTTGGTAATTCTCTTGAGAAGTTATGTAGTGTCTTTGTGAGAATTCTTGGTTGCCCCATAACCATAATGATTTAATTTACTCTTTTAGGACGCTTATTGTCCAGTACATCAGGATTTCTCCTGAAGTGATACAATCTAAAAGCATCTGGAGTGCGAGCCTGCGAACTGTGAGTGATCAGAAGGAAACATCACTGTATTATTTCTATTTCTATTTGATTTTATTCGCATATATGAAACAAAGAAACGAAATTAATATATTTCCCCTATTTAACATCGCTTTAACGTTTACAATACATCATGTAGATTGTCGTATTTAGCTTGAAACACATATATAATATGAGGTAGACGGTTGGCTTACATATCAAGGTTTTTCCATCAGCAGGATAAAGTCATGGTGATTTGACCAGTTACTGGACTAAGGATTTGTGATTTAAACTCTTCTACCGAGGTGGTTAATTGCTGGACCTTTTTAAAAGTACTCATAGATATAAATTGGACGAAATGCTTCAAAAGTATCTCTTTTATAGATCTGTTATTAAGAATTAACCGTATGATTGCATATTGTAAATTTCTTTATCGTTACGCAGGATACGAATTAATTTTACAGACATTTTTAAATTGTGCCAGAGTAGATGATCAGACAGCTCTTTTTGAATTCCAAAGTTGCCTTCTCCAGTTTGTCCGTTTTGCAACGAAGCGTTATCTGTCCGATACGTGCTGCTAGAGCTTTTGCCTAGCACAGATTAGGACGCCTTTGCAGCTGAAGGCCAGCTTTGCAGAAATGCTAGCGGATGACAACAAAGTAGTGCAGAAGGATTTTAGGTTCTTTTCTAGGTTAGAATTTAGAATTTCGTGAAATTAATTTTTTGCATTTTGGATTTATATTTCCTTTTGTTTTTTGTTTTGTTGTTTTTTGTTTTTGTTATGAACATGTAATTTTGTAAGCTTATTTACATTTGTAGAGAGTTTTAGAACCAGTTATATCTGGCTTTTGCCATGACTAACCTTTTAAGGGGCGCTGATAACCGCTGCAGTTGAGCGCCGTTATACACATATCATCATCATCATCATCATCATCATCATCATCATCATCATCATCATCATCATCATCATCATCATCATCATCATCATCATCACCATCATCATCAAACATCATCATCAATCATCATCATCACCAACATCATCATCATCACATCATGGATCACCTTTCTACGCAAATATGCCAAAAGAGAGTAGCAACAGAAGTGTACCCTTTAGACAGTGGATAAATAGTGACACATCATTCAACACACATGGGAAGTTAGTTTTTGTCAGCCTTGTGTGAAACAGGTCAGTTTAATCATTAATATTTGTAATAATACTATATCTTCCTACTGTCAAAAACCTTTTAAAAATCAGCCCTTGCAACAGCATTAAGCCGAACATAATGAAAATGTATAGCGTTTAACGCCCGCTTTTACTACATACGGCACCGCAGGCGATGACACTGATGATGCATGAGATGAACATGGAGGACCGGTGAAATGAGATGGCCTGGGAAACCGGAGATCCCGGAGAAAACCCGCCCAAACGCCGTGTTGTCCATCACAAATCTCACTTTGCGGTCGCCTGGGATCGAACCCGGGCCGCCTTGGTGAGAGCCAAGCGGTCTAACCACTGAGCCACAGATTTATGCCGAACACAAATTAGTATGTTGAAGATAGCCGAAAGAAGAGAAACTGGATGTTTTCAGTTTTCCAAAGCAAAGTACAAATTTGCCCAATATGAAAACTTTCTTCATCACATGAAACGACTTTTCATTGAGATTTGCCTTAAAACATGACCGAATAGTTAAACAAGCCCGTCTAATGCATTTCATCTTGATCAAAATATTATTTACTTGAAAGTTATAGGAATAGCTTTGCACACTCAGTGCACATCTGTGGAAATTGCCCCAAAACTTACCACAATCACAAATTTAGTTTTTTTGGTCTTAATTATACTTCAATAACACATCGCTTTTCTTTCAGGAGTACATTAAACGTCAAATAACTGTTTAAATAACCATACGCCATTATCATACCTGCTATTACGTTATTTTAACCTCACATTTCTCAGATTCCATATTTTCTACATATTCCTAATTTGATAATGTTACACAGGATGCAGTTTTCTAGTAACCTGTGTGAAATTCTAAACAAGCCTGTAAGGGCAATATTAAGTGTACCCGTTTATATTTGTTGAAATTTTTTCTTTGTATTGAAAAGGATTATAGTGCTTACTTCTTACTGAATACGCTTAGCAAAATAAAAATTGTCAAACAGGTATGATTATGTTTTTCTTTCGTTGATAAGGGGAAGAAAAACATTTCACATAGGTACCGGTCATTAATATGTTGAAATGGGTGCAGCAACTTATACCCTTAGTATTAACTTTTAAAATTAAAATATGTGGAACGTTTTGAAAATGGCCTGCCATTCTTAATCGATCACAAAAGTAAGTGGTTTAAATTCGACACAAATTTAATAAAGCTTCAGCTATTTCAATTTTCACCTTAAAGGCCCCCCCCCCAAACCAATGCTTTTGTTCTTTGACATAGTTAATTACTTCACACATTTCTGCACTTTATGGTTCTTACATAGTGAAGTGGATTCAAATGTATTTTAATTATAGGACAATATCAGTTATTTTAACTTGCTGTTGAGCCATTTGTGAAATTTGGAATATATGAGAATTGTTAAATAAACAAAGATAATTAATTTTTAACGGTCATAATTTTTCGCGCTAAAATTCAAGCTTATTATATTCTGTTAGCTTAATGTCAAACAAACATGCCATAGAAGTTCCATTGTTGGTACTCCTGATTCCCGCCTGTGAGAACCAGGCAAGTTCAGCCATGTTCAGTATCGCCTACCGCTGCAATGGAGGCAACAGGCGAGAAACAATATGCGGTCTTGGAATTCTGCTTTCTTCTCAAGAAATCATCATTTGAGGCCTATATATTGTCACAGGAGGCCTATGGAAAGTCTGTTCTCCCCTACAGCACATCTCGAAGGTGGTTTAAAATGTTTAAAGAGGGGAGACAATCAATTTCAACCCGGTGCTCCAGTTACTGCTCTTACGGAAGAATACATCAACACTGCTGCTGCCATTGAGAGAAAGGACCGACGAATTACTTTATGAAATACTGCACATTTCATTGGGTGCCATCTACATGTTGGTGACAGAAACATTACACATGAGACGTGTTTGTGCGCGATGGGTTCCAAGGCTGCTGATTCCCGAACAAAAGGACGTTCGCACGTAGGCCTGCATGCAGTTCAATTTGAAGTTAGAGGAAGATCCGGAGTTTCTTTCAAACGCAATCACTGCTGATGAAACTTGGTTACATCACTTTGATACTGTGAGCAAACAGCAAAGCCCAGTGGGGAAATCTTCATCGCTAACTTCCAAAAAAGCAAAAGTTTTTGCTTCTGCTGGGAAAGTTTGGTCATCTCATTCTTTGATATTCATGGAATGGTTTATCAGCATGTTGTACCTGCAGACACATTGGTAACTGGACAATACTACAGGGATGTCCTTAAAACATTGCAAGTCCATTTCTGGTGCCACAGACCATATTTCCATTAAGCAGACTGCATTCTGCACCACGATAATGTGCGGCCGCATATTGCCAATGCTGTTACCGAATACCTTGCAAAAAGAAACGTGAAGTGCATCTCTCACCCTCCCTATAACCACGTTTTAGCCCTATGTGACTCTTTTCTATTCCCTAACTTGAAGAAACGCCTTCGTGGGAGGCATTATCCATCATCAAAAGCGGTGGTGAAGGCTGCGGAGGCGATTTTGAAGGATTTCTTAAAAATGGTTTCCAGCATATCTTTGAAACTGGCAGAAACGCTGAGAGAAGTGCATCGCATTCAGGGGAGACAATTTTGAGAATGACCACCAAAATTATGAGCTTCAGTAAAGGTATGTTTAAAAAAAATGTGATCATTCTGTATTGAACAGCCATCGTATGTAGAACTGTTTTGCCAAGGGAACCGCAAAATACTATGTGCTTAGCAAATTTCTTGCAGCATATTTTGCGATTATTGTCAGTTTGTTATAGTGCATTGGTAGTTTACTTTAAGACCAATTTTATAATATTTTGTATTTCTAAGTCTTAGTTACAAAGGATTATGGGACATACGGTCAGATGGATTTTCCCCTTCTTTTGGCGTGAGGAATCTATACCCAAAATTTGTAAAAGTATTTATCAAAAATTATGTGTTTTCGTGTGTATGTATATATGCGTGTATGTGTGTATATGTGTGTGAGTGTGTGTATGTGTGTGAGTGTGTGTATGTGTGTGTGTGAGTGTGTGTGTGTGTGTGTGTGTGTTGGATTGTGTACGTTACAAAAACCAAAAAATTTCTGTATCGAGTTAGCTCAAATTTTTGACACGATATACAACTCGCTTCAAAGATTGTTTTTATCTATTTCTTGCGTCAGTAACATACCTGCGAAAGCAAGAATAAAGTTTTATCAACGGTCAAAATGAGGGTTGAAGACGCCCATACCATCTCTGGGCCTAGCCTTTAATTGTATTGGAATTTGTGGGTTCGTAAAATTCAAAAAGACCTTTACTCCGTAGAAAGACACTTTTTGTACAGCCCTGAGCAGCCAAAGAACTTAACATACAAAAATAAAACCTTCAAGGTCGTCTTCCACTCAACAACAAAGAAAAGGGTTCACTTTCAAATCTCAGCTGCAGGCACATGATTATCAGTTTGTTTACGACTGACTCAACTGGCGATCCTCTGCCTGTTCTATAGCTCCGCTGATTGTGCTAGAAGTTTGTGGAATGTTTCCTAACAATCAAGACCGCAGCAGAAGAAAGACGAACATTCCCGTCATCTGCCACTTTCTTTCTCTGCTTCCGCAAGCTTTTATCTCCGCGCTACAGTATCCGTCTCTTTGTGCGCGCTAGAGGTGCCGGACGCAACAATGCTTGCGACTCTACTCCCTCCTCAAGGCTGGTTGTCCCGAACAGCACCATCGTAGCGGGGCAAACGATCCAAGTGTACCACCAACAATTTCCTTAGGGGCACCTTAACAACACAGCGTCGTTAATCCCATTTACCACCCGGTACAGTCCTTGCCATGGTGGTTGAAGTTGCGAGCAGCGCCCCTTGGTCCAGATAGGGCGGTACAACCAGACCAGGCCACCTTGCTGGAATCCTTGGCTGTTGGCTTGCCTGTAATCCCGGGTCTTCATGCGGTGGCTAGCTATCTGTGTTATCTGTACGACACGAGCTGCTAGACTGTTTTTCCCTAGCACACCTTAGGACGTCTCTGCAGCTTTGCAGAAATGCTAGAAGACGATAACACAGTAGTTGAGAAGGGATTTAGGTTCTTTTCTAGTTCAGAACTTAGGATTTAGTGAAATAAATTTTTAGTAGCAGTACGTGTTGTTTTAATAGGTTTATTACACTTGTGTAGTTTTTAGAATTTTTATATCTGGATTTTGCCATGACCAGTATTTTAAGAGGGCGCTGATGACCGCCGTTGTTGAGCGTCCTTATATACATCATCATCATCATCATCATCATCATCATCATCATCATCTTCGCCATCTGGATGTTCTGACGACCCATCTCATGCATGTCATGGAGATTATCCACGAGGCTCTCCACATATTCCGTTGCTGGCTGTTTTTTATTCTGGTCTTGTTCTTCCAAAGCCAGTTCACGGGTGGCGTAACTCTCGGCCGAACATTAAGCTGGCTGGCGTCATCCCAGTAGTATCATGTGTTGACGAACGGTAGGCCAGTAGGAACAGTGGCACCTTTATTTCCCAGTCTCTCCAATGTCTGGCCACGACCTTCCCAGGTGTCCTTCTGGTGTCTTGATGTACCTTGGGCCATGCCGTCTGACAGCGGGTGTAGGGGAGTTGTGTGAATCTTGTTCAACCCAAGTTTTTCCAGTGCTTCCTTCATCAGGTTAGACTCAAAATTGGAGCCCTGATCACTGACGAGCTCTAACGGAACCCCTAAACGGCAGAATATTTGCTCCAGGTGGCAGTCCGTGATTGCTTTCGCCAGCTGGTTTGAGACAGCATAAACTTCCGGCCACTTTGTGAAGTAGTCCATGGCCACCATCAGGTATCTGTTGCCTCGGACGGACACTGGAAATGGTCTAGCTATGCCGACAGCGATGCTTTCGAATGGCGCTCCAACATTGTACTGCTGCATGCGACCCCGGTTCCTAGTCTGGGGGCATCTGCTCGCCGCGCACACATGACATTTATGGCACAATATCTCAGTGTCTGCTTAGAGCCTCAGCGAGTAGTAACGCTCTCGGAGTTTGTCGATCGTTAGGTATGCTCCCAGGTGTACTCCTGAAGTACCGGCGTGCATTTCCTCCACGATTTCCGAGATCTAACTTCGGGAAAGTACAAAATGTTCATTCTGCGTCTTCCCATCCTCTATTTCCCATACACGGAACAGTAAGACCTCTCTTGTCTTCAATGAGTCCCTTTCTTTATTATTAATAACTGGTGAGAGCCTTGGTGAGAATAAGCGGTCTAACCACTGAGCCACAGATTTATGCCGAATACAAATTAGTATGTTGAAGAGAGCCGGAAGAAGAGAAACTGGATGTTTTCAGTTTTCCAAAGTAAAGCACAAATTTGCCCAATA
Organism: Mantis religiosa; assembly: GCA_030765055.1. Taxonomy (NCBI): domain Eukaryota; kingdom Metazoa; phylum Arthropoda; class Insecta; order Mantodea; family Mantidae; genus Mantis; species Mantis religiosa. Next base: position 3,436,128 of record JAUKNK010000112.1, on the reverse strand, counting down.
TGAAAACTTTCTTCATCACATGAAACGACTTTACATTGAGATTTACCTTAAAACATGATTGAATCGTTAAACAAGCCCATTATTTCACCCTGATCAAAATATTATTTATTTGAAACTTATAGGAATAGCTTTGCAAACTTAGTGCTCATGTGTGTAAATTGCCCCAAAACCTACCACAATCTCAAATTTAGTATATTTGGTCTTAAATATACTTCAATAACGTATCTTTTTTCTTTCAGCAGTACATTAAACGTAAAATAACTGTTTAAATAACCGTACGCCTTTATCATAGCTGCTATTACGTAATTTTAGCCTCACATTTCTCAGATTCCATATTTTCTACATTTTACTAATTTCATAATGTTACACGGGATGCAGTTTTCTAGTAACCTGTATGGAATACTAAACAAGCCTGTAAGGGCAATATTAAGTGTACCCGTTTATATTTGCTGTATTTTTTATTTGTATTGAACAGGATTATAGTGCTTACTTCTTACTGAAAACGCTAAAAATTTTCAAACAGGTATGATTATGTTTTCCTTTCGTTGATTAGGGGAAGAAAAACATTTCACATAAGTACCGGTCATTAATATGTTGAAATGGGTGCAGCAACTTATACCCTTAGTATTAACTTTTAAAATTAAAATATGTGGAACATTTTGAAAATGGCCTGCCAGTCTGACTCTAGGTTTCGATACTTAAGCCTACACCTGGCTAGTGTGAAAACAATTAATTTTTATTAATTGACCTAATAATGATTAAATATTAAGCCCGGGCCTCAGAGTACTTACATGTTGTAAGTCGCCATTAAGGTAGTTGTCTCATGTATTTATGAGAACTCCTGTATGGTTTAGTGGGAAAAACACGAGTCAGTTGAAGAATTTAATGTCATGTCGGCACATTGGCCATAGTGGCTTAAGGGTTAGAGTGCCTGGACAGCAACCAGAAGTTCCGTGGTTCAAATCCTGGCTATGGCATTGAATTTTTCAGTCTGCCTCTAGCTTTCCATACTTTAGCCTACACACGGCCGGTGAGAAAAAACAATTAATTTCCATTAATTGACCTAATCGTGGTTAACTATAAAGCCCGGGCCTTAAAATGCTTACCTGTTGTAAATCGCCATTAAGGTAGTTGTCTCATGTGTTTATGAGAACTCCTAAGTGGTTTACTGGGAAAAACACAAGTCAGTTGGAGAATTTAATGTTATATCGGCACGTTGGCCATAGTGACTCAAGGGTTATAGCGGCTGGACGGCAACCATAAGATCCGTGGTCCAAAGCTTTTCTATGGCATTGCATTTTTCAGTCTGACTCTATCTTTCCAAGTGCAAGGAAATTTGAAAATTAAATAGAAGGGTTAATCGTGTTCTATAACTTGAAGTAAATAAAGAATATGGATACATGGATATATCTTACCACGGAATCACAATGTTTTGCATTTGGGTGCTCTTTCTCAACAAATTCCTTTTCTCCGAAAAGGAGAAGTCGAGCAGCTCCATCGGATATCGGCTTCACTCTGCTTGCAGAATTATCTAACTTCTCTAGATTTGCACTGTAATTATTGGTTTCATCCTCATCACTTTCCAACATAGGCTCCACAACAGTAATTGAAGCATTTTTGCGAGAGGGTCCATCGTCTTCAGCTTGATAATTCGCCACCATCAGAATCCTCCAACCATATTTTCAGGATTTCATCATTACTAAACCCTTAAACATATGTAATATACTGTTAATTTAACTGTGGAATGGAAGCTAATGCGAGATTAAGTAGTAATTTTTAATTTATTTCTCATCCTTCCTTTTACAACATCAAATGGAAATACAAATTCAAGGTTACAATTATAAAATCCATACTGAAAAATCCCATATAGTCCTAACTCATGGAAATCCTATCATGTTGCCCACCATTGACTAATAATTCGGCCCCCATACACCTAACCCTAGGTTTTTGTGTATTGGAGGCCCTCTACTCCTTTTTACAGATTTTGCCATTTCACCTATCCCACTCTATATTTTTCTCTTAATTGTTCTTAGCCATCTCTCTTTAACTTCCCCTAAATAGTTCCCTATATTTCTCCTGTTCTTTTTCCCTTTTATGGACAAAATTTTTCTAATTACTACTTCACCCTCCAAATTGTCCCATTTATGTAGCCAAGCCTGCTCTCTCCATATATTTGTTTGACTACAATATAATATACAATGGAAAAATGCATTCTCTTCTCCACACAATGGACATTAACCTAACTCCCTCTCTTGACCTATACCTTTTAAGTTTCTCACTCCTGTTCTCGCCCAAGCAAAACCTTCTCGCCCTAACTTACTACATATACCTATATATCCAGAAGCCTCTATACCCATACTCTGCATTTGTCCAAGAATGACCCATACCTATCTGCTTCAACACGTCATTCATTTTATGCGCCCAAGATACACCAGATTTACTTCTCTTTTGAATATGACAACATTCTTTAATAATATTGCCAACTTCCAAGTTAGTGATTCTGTATAAAGATTTCATTGCCCTTGACAAGATTTTAATTTTAGTAGAATGCCTACCCAGTTCCAATTGTACTGCCCCATTAGGTGATGCTATCGGTAATCCAAGTATATATTTACAAAAGGATCTATGTACTCTATCAGTCTCTCTCCAAGCCTCATCTACTCCTCAAACCTCTGACCCATATAACATTCTATTTTCTACTATTGCTGTATAGATCCTCACCAGCCATTTGACATTTATATCTGGCAGTTTACTGTAGCATGATCTTATCACCCTCATGGCCATTTTACCTTTTGCCACAGACATCTTTTTTGTTCTTTCCAGCTACCATCTGAATTCAACCTTGTCCCCAAATTGTCAAATCTCCTTACTACCTCTATTTCTCTTCTATTATGCTCCCATTTCTCATACTTACGCAAACTGTATCCTTTTCTGAAGACCATAATCTTTGTTTTGTTTTCATTCACTTTCATACCCCATTTATTACAATAAGAATTGGCTCCGTCGATTGCTCTTCTCACTCCTCCACTTGATATAGACACAACTACTAGGTCATCTGCAAACAGTAGCCCCGGGATTTCTTTATTATTAAGAACTGGTGAATGTACCCTACAACTTGATATCTCCTCTAAAATTACTTTGATATAAAGGTTAAATAATACTGGACTAAGTTTACATACCTGCCTTACTCCTGCCTTCCTCGATATAGATTTGTATTTTATTTATTTCATCCTTTGGAACATAATATATATGTTATAGGACACGTCAGTTCAAGATATAAAGATAAATATAAAATGATACATAAGACTAAAAACTGTAACAGATACAGGATCTAACAGAAGTCTAAAGTAGAAAAAGCAAATAAATATAAACTATATAAAGACCATAAAGATATGCTATATAAAAGTAATTGTTCACAAATGTGGAGTTTACTATACTTCATGATTTAATTCAACTCAATTCAATTCAATTTGTTTTGTCCTTTCGATTGATATCAGACACGTCATAGTATAAAATTACATTAATGGCTATTGTCCTTATTTACATACTATTAAAACTAGTTAACATCTCAAAACTCCTTTACAGAATAAAATGAATGTTGCAGTAAAAAGAGTTACTCCCTTTTTAAAATGTATAAGGCTCTTCATTTGTTTAATATTTTCTAGTAGTCTGTTGCATAATCTTATACCTTTATTGATAGCGCTAGACCTGAAAATTTCCTATTTACAACTTTGAATGTGAAAGTCATCTTTCTGACGTGTGTTGTATTTGTGAATACTAGAATTTTTGTAATTTTGTATATGTAGTTTATTTTGTTTTACGTGGATCACTAATTACAAAATATACATACATGCTCGTGATAATATTTGATGTTTTTTGAATAATGACCTGCAAGATGTTCTGTCAGCCACCCCAATTAGTATCCTTATCTCTCTCTTTTAAAGTTTAAAGACCCTATCTGCCTTTTCTCCCCAGAACACTATCTCATATTGTAACTGACTGTGAAAGTATCCATAATCTATATTTCACAATGCTGCTAAATTTATTAAGCTTTTCAAATGTTTAAGAAAATAACAAACGGAACTCAGCTTATTTATTAAATGTTGAATATGTGTGGTCCATTTCATGTTCTCATTTATATGTAATCCCAAAAATGTTGTTTCATTATTTTATCTAATGGCTGTTTTATCAAATACTATTGGAGGTTTGACCACATTTCTATTTTGGCACGTATGGAATGAAATGGCAATAGTCTTATCCTTATTTATAGTTAGTTCATTCATCTGAAACCATGCGTGCAGTTTACATAGAGTATCATTGAATTTGGTCTGTACGCTTTCTTGATTGTTTCATTCATTAGTTAGATGTTAGTGTCATCTGCAAATAAAATAACATCTCTGGAATTAATGGCAATTGGCAAATCATTTATGAATAATGAAAATAACAAGCGGCCCAGGACTGATCCTTGTGGAACTCCTCGCCTATCTCACTTTGTATTTAACATTCTTTTATTTTCAAACTGAAGTTCTACAAACTACTTTCTATCGCTTAAATAGGATTTAACACAATTATTCATAATACCCATAAACCATATTTATTTAATTTCCTGAGTAGTATTTCATGATCTAAAACATCGTAAGCTTTCGTGAAGTCTAAAAATAAAACCACAACTACCAATTTTTATCAGTATTTTCTTGAATTATATTTATTAAACTCTCCATGACTGTTATGGTAGATCTGTTTTTTATAAATCCGTTTGGGGCCTCTGAAAGAATATTGAATTTTGAGATAAATATAATTCTATTATGAACCAGTTTTTCAAATATTTTAGAAAATGATGATACGATTGATATTGGTCTATTATTTTCTGTTTTATTCTTCTCCCCTGTTTTATAAATTGGCTTAGTATTTGATACTTTTAACTTATTTGGAAATATAATCGATTGCAATGATGTGTTATAGAGACTGATTAGTGGCTTAGCTATTTAATGATAACATCTGGTACTTCATCAACTCCAGATGAATATTTGGCCTTCATACCCTGGATTACACCTTCTAATTCCAATTCCGTAACAGGCAATATAAAAATTGATTGACTGCATTGCTTTATGTTGTCACCATTCTCCTGACACCATATATGTTTAATATTTCTGGCTACTAAGTTTTCTGCAATGTCTGTAAAATAAGCATTAAAGGACTGATATTATTGTTATTGATATTTAATTCATTAATATTGATTATTGGGGCAGATTTTCCAGTTTCTTGGTTAACTAATGTCCAAAGGGTCATTGTTTTATTGTTAGAATTTGGTATGAATCTTTCATTTTCCCTTCTTTTGGCGTCAGTTATAATGGTTTCATAGACCTTTGGGTAGTTATTGATATACCTTTTGGTGTCATTATTTAATTGTCCATGTTTTTTTAGCCTGGACAAAAACCGGAGCCTTTTGCTGGATGTAATTATTCCCTTTGTTATCAACCCTATCTTTTTGCGATTAAAGACATTTCTTTTCTAAAGGAAACGCTATATCAAACCAAAACAGAAATGTGTTTAGGAAGGTGTCACATTTTAAGTTAACAACAATTTCATCAAAGACATTATCCCATGTTTCCTTTTCCAATAAAGTATTAAACAGTAAAATACTATTTTTACTAAAGTTTCTATTAGAAATAGAAATGGGTCTATCCATTCTTTTAGATCCTAGGATCTTAATTTGTAATACTTGTGCCCAGTGATCAGAAAAACCTAGATCTATGAAATTAGCTTGCTGTTCAAATTTTGTTTTGTTAATAATTATTACGTCCAATAACGAGATTGATCGAGTGGTCGAGTTTACTGTGTTAGTCAAATTATAACTAGCGAGCAAACCTTTAAGCTTAGTTAGTTTAGCACTTTCACACATGAAATTTATATGCCAGTCACCATATAATATTACAGTTCTGGTTTTCTCCATTAAACTATTAAGCATTTTGTCCAACTTAGATAAAAATGTTTCAAAATGACTGTCAGGGAATCTATAAATACAAATAATAAGTATATTATGATTACTGATTTCTATTATAGACATCTGAAATTCTTTGTCTTCCTTTAAGTTGTTAAATTTAGTTATATTTCTGGTTTTCGAATGCGATTTAATATATATATATACATCACCCCCATGCCCCAGCTTTTCCTTAAAATATACATCTGTTAATATGAAGTCACTGATTTTGCTTATTGCTAACTGTGATGACATCCAATGTTCAGTAAAGAACAATATATAAACATCTTTAAAATATCGATCAAACCTCTAACTGTATCAATTTCCTATTTAAACTCTGGACGTTTTAATGCAAACGATAAAAGATATTTCCGCTACTAATCTTTTACTGCAACATTCAAATGGATATTGCCTCTTAATTAACATATTATTTGACTTTTCTCTATGGTCCAATTGACCGTTGTCCTCTGAGGTACCTAGTACAGTCACATCCAACATTTTGTTCCCTATTTTCCCTTCAATTTTATAGGCAGACGTTGTGCATTCTGCTGTATAATTTTAAAGTACTTACGCCCAGACTTTGCTGGTGAAGAAGTGCCTAGGTTTTTTGGGTTAGATACAATGGAATTATTAGAGACTGTTGAATCAGTTAAATATGCATCTACATAATTATTTACTGGACTAGAGAAATCCAACATGGCACTACATATACTCGTGCACAACACTTTTTCCCACGCTTGTTGCAATGCAAGCCATGTCTAGTATAGAGTTCTCGTCGGGCATTAAAAGTGTTAATTAATTTTAGATGTCAATATGTTCTGCAGATATACGTTATGCCATCGTTCACTTGAATTATTTGTCGGTTTACCCAAGAATGCGGACCTAAGTCATGTCTCTGAGCAAGTTTCACTATAGCTACATTGGTATGCTTCAGTTCTTTTATAGCATCTTCAGGATTACAGACAACGTTATTTGCATCACTCCCTACATCGTTACTATCCAGCATTATTACAAGATTATCTGCTTTTGTATAGCTTTGGCACTTTTCACTAATGTTATTAATCACTTCCTTGGCTTTTGCACCTGGTTTTACTACCCCACAGACCTGTGCGTTGTTACTATCAGAGTCCCTGTTCATTTGCTGCACTAGATTTCTTCCGTGACTGTCGGCCTGTATGAGCACTCGAAAACCTTTTTTCTTCCTGCTGGCCACAGGACTTATTGCAGAGGTACTTTTGTTAAAAGGGTCCTCGTGGCTTTCACTGTCTAAAACTGCAAATTTGTTGTAGCTGCAGAAAGACGCTTGGTGGTTGTTGCTTATTTGTCGCTCTTCGGTTTTGTTTGGTTACAGTTGTAACCCACTGTTTTCCGGTCGATCCCGGTTTATTGGTTATTTCGTGTTTCAGTTTTTCAATTTCCATTCTAGCTTCTTTCAGTTCTTTCTTCGTCACCTCAATTATCATTTGTAATGACACTATACTTCCTCGATCCTCCTGAGCTCACGAGTCTTCTGGCATGCCGTCTTTTGATAATACTCGGCGAAAAGTTAGTTTCTCAGGAAGTTCTTGTTGCTTATTTGTTCCAGTTTTTTCCCTTTCTTCGTTGATTACTGCCTTTTGATGATAAGCGCTAATACACAATTTTCCGAAAAAGTTACGGAGTCATTACACGAGTTCACTTGAACAGCCGCCATCTTTGTTATAGTTACTTTGTTGCCTGTTAGTTTTATACACAACTAATTCTCCTGGTATTTCATCTTAAGTACGTCTATAAATGCCTGACTTAACTCATTACTGCTTAATTGAGATTAAATAATAATTTTGCACAAAAACATAGCTGTATTTTGAGGTTAGAATTCACAAAACAGCTCATGTACAACCTAACTAGCACGAATGTACGACTTCGATTTTGCTTTGTTTTTGGGCATATTAAATATTCATAATATTAACTTTTTATTATTGGTTCTACAAGAAAAAACATCAGGAAAAAATTCCTACTCTTATATTGCAGCTTACAGTAAATATAAACGCAAATAACTACAATTACGTACCTCGGGAGCAGATGAGGAAATCGTTTAACAAACTTTAAACGTCTCTCACTGCCTCTGTAGGCAAAGAGTGCAAACAGAAACAGTTGCAGCTCACTGACCATAACAAGCAAAATCGTTGCAGGCCATGTTGAGGTAGAAAAAAGAATTCCCTTAAGCAGGAAAATTAAAACAATAAACCCGCACAACTGTGTATCCTCGGGTGGAAAATGGAATCAACACAAAATTAAATCGAAGGAATATGAATTTTGAGCTTCTACTTTATGGTGCTCTGTTTATAGCTTGGAGTATATCATATTTAAAGTATTTTCATTTGGAATGGAAGCTTTTACCTCGGTATTTGCTTTGTTACTTCTTTCAAACTCTTAGTTTTCCAGTCGTAAAACAGCCTTTCTCAGAGCTGCGGTATCTTATATCTAATGACAATCATTAGGGCAAAAGAACTATTTTCTTTTTGTTCCTTACTGTTTTTCTCGTCTGCAAAATCTATATCTGGAATCATATAACTCTGTTCACATGTTGGGTAGCCATGTGAAATGCAGGATAGCTTTCTACTTTTCTCAAAAAGAGCAATAAGCATGAATTTGATTATACTAAGCATGATCTGACTGGGTGTAAGAATCAATCAAATAGTATGAAAATGGCTGCAGGCCTCATTTTGCAATTCCGGTAGAACATGGGGCAGAAAGTGCTAACCAGGCTGTAGACTTTAGACTTTATTTATTTCCAGCCTATACAGGCTGAATCAATTAAAACCTGTACCACCAATATCTCTGAAATAGCGGCCGCGCCGCAGCTCAGTGGTTAGGCCACTTGGCTCTCACCAAGGCGGCCCGGGTTCGATCCCAGGTGACCGCAAAGTGAGAGCAGTGGTGGACAACACGGCGCTGGGGCGCGTTTTCTCCGGGACCTCCGGTTTCTCCGGCCATCTCATTCCACCGGTGCTCCATCTTCATCTCATGTATCATCAGTGCCACCGCCTGCGGTGCCGTGTGTAGTAAAAGCGGGCGTTAAACACTACACATTTCTCTGAAATGGAAGATGTTATTGATGTGCGGTTTTCACAACACTATTTGATAGCTAGGGACTCGTGGTTTTAGCCTACCAATATATTTTTATAACAATTAACTGTATTTTTGGAGCAACCATACACCTTTTTAAATGACACAATACTTAGATACATCAAAAAATCAAAAAGTAGGCATGGTAAATTAGAATGTTAATAATATTTTCCACAGGATTGAAGTGCCAGTAGTTTACAGGAACAGGTTCATAATTTTATAATTTGTTACCTTAGATATTCCCTACATATCAATGACTATTAAAAACTGATAAGAACATCATACCATATACAAGCTATTGCCATTTTTACTTTCTATAAAGTAAGGATCAAGCACCAGTGCTGAAAAATCAGTATCGAGTATTGAGAAGCAGTGGTATTGTCCCATCCTGGTCATCATCCTCTTGTTTCCTTCCATCTGTCCATCTAGGATTCCTGTTGCTGATCTAGGTGCTCTTCCACTTAATTAGTTTTATCTTCCAGATCAGATTTAATTTTTTCCTACTCCTCTGCAATGTCATGTTTCATGGCCTCTGCCATTGCATTTTTCTGAGATATAAGGGTATGTCCGAACCTAGTTAACACTTCATAATTTCTTTATATATACTTTAGTCATCATTTAAATTTGTATTCCCTCTATTCAGAATTCACCATTTTCATTTCAGTTCCTTTAAAAATACTTCTGTAAGAAATGAGCAACCTTCATTTTTAAACTGGGCACTCAATTTTCTCCTGTTTTGTATTTCTTTCAGAACTTTAGATTTTTCTGCTGCTGTTCTAGCCAAGTCTCTTTCATTTTTCACGTTTTCTAAATTTGAATTCCCAAAAGGTTTATAGTGTTAGTTAATACTCCTGGTAAGTATTTCTTTGGTGTTTTCAAAATCGTAACACATAAATGTTTGTTTAATTTATCTGACTTTGTTGATTCGTTTATTGGTGTTTCAAATTTACTTTCTATCTAGCTTTCTACTTTGTAGCAGTTAAATTTTACTTTTTCATTTGAATACCTCTGTCTCCACAGCCACAATCTTCTAAGATTTGTTTGGAAGTAAATGAGAAAAGATCGGAGGATTGCTGTATGGATAATTATAGACCGAACGAATTTTGAAGCAATGTGTATACTTCCATATGTCCAGTTTTATAATTTCCATTCTATCTGTGTTATTCATTTCTTTAATAATTTTATAACGTGAAGTAGGATTTTTCATACTGCAACCACAATACCACTGTTATTTGTCATCCTTTAGGAAGTATTTATATATTTACTATAATTTTATAAATGGTAATATTTTAGTTATTTTAATGTTAGATTAAAGGTACAGATGCAGAGTAAGTCATTATGAAAATGTAAAATCAAGGACAGGACCTCCAGAACTTAAGATCAGAAAAATGCGGACCAAATTTTGCAACGAAAGAAGATTAATAAATCCACCAGTCTGCTCATTGTCAAAATAAAAATACGTATTTTACAAATTCTTCAATCTTTTATTACGTACAGCACCCACTGACACATGCTCAACCTAAAAATGAAACAAGTTTAAGATGTTGGCAGTACTGAAAAAAACGTAGTGACATCTAGCCACTGTAACGTTGAAAACGAGACTGTTGAAGCTTCTGGCTGAGGATGTGAGTAAAATGTTCCCAAAATCGTGATTCTAATCAATTTATAAGAGAGCATTTATCATTTCTTTTAAGAAAAGTGAATTTTTATGTTACAATTATTATTTTTGTATATATTTGTTTGCTTCACTGTTAATAGCTTCATATTTTACGTATTTGGTGTAATGTATGCTCCCAGTTTTATTATAATCTCCCAAAGTTTCACGTGAGTCATATTATTAGTTCAAAAGTTATGCTGTATTGAAATGGTTTAGGTGTCCATGCAAAGGTAAAGAAACTTCTTGAGAATCACAGAGTTGTAGCAGATATTTACTGCTGTTTAAAAAGAATAGTTAAAGAAAGTGAAATATGTAATGAAATAGAGATATAATCTAAGGTAGGTGATGTGTAACCATGACAACTTCATATGAGAGGAAGTTGTTATATGTCTCAAAGATCTTTCTTTTGCAAAGAGCATTCGTAGAGGATGGACGGAGATCAGAATTGTTCTGCAAATGTGCGGGTAAGGACTTACAAATGGATGCATTTGTGTGATGCGTAACAGACGCATCAATAGCTAATGTGCTATTAATTTATAATTAGAATTTTGCATCATTAGTAGAAAGAGTAAAGGCATTTATCAATAATCTTCAAAATGTTATATGAACAAGCATCGAATTTTATATGTGGAATAAGATACTCTTCTTCGGGAAAGTATGATAGAAAAGTTAATAAATCAGTAGTATAACTGAATATTTCTCTAGTCCGAGACTAAGACCCTCATCGCTCCAGAATTACTTATGCGCCTACAGATTCAGATTTGCAGGGGAAACTTCTAGACTTCTTTAAGATCGACAACAAAGGTGAGAAATTCATCAGCATTCCCCATCGTTCCATTAAATTGCTTCATAGTGACTATAGCGTTCTTAGGAGTTCTGACTTGATTTAAGCCTATTTTACTGCAATATTCTCTAACACGTACAAGAAAGGTCTCTATTTTCCGCAAATTGTTAAGGACAAGTGCGACAGAAATTTCATAAACATTTTCCAAAAATCGCATTTTCTCTTTTTACTATAAAATAGTGTAAGCCTTCCTGAATCCAAAGAATGCTTAGATAGCATCCACAAGCGATTTTTAATCTAGCTTGAAAGTTACGTGAATGCTAGTGTTAGATATGAATTATAATTCTTTAACCTTATTCTCTCACTACTGAAATTTTCATTATTTAAGATCTCCTTGCATCACAGTTTTGGTGTTAGGCTAATGAAACTATACACAGACACACAGTGAATAGAAATTGCTCTGGGTTTTGTTGTGAGATGCATTTAAGCTTGACTTCAATTGGGAATAATTTGTCCATGTTTGCTTGTCAATTGAACCGGTTACAGCATTGAAGCGCCATGCTGGTACTCCTCTTTAAGTATTTATCCACGCCATCTGCCCGGAACTGCTATACGCTACGAATCTTTAACTGGATTAAAATAAATTTGAAGACTAACCGCGTGTAAGAATAATTTTGGGAACATTGGAGAACACCATTTGAGTAAAACACATCCAGTTTTTTATACGGCGCCCCCAAAATATGTAGTTTCAGTCTAAAATTTGTATCTACATCTTTTTGCGAATAACACCCATTTACTTGGTTTACTATTTGCATGTAGTAAATAAGATAATGTAATTCACGGCACAACCCTATTCAAAATTTGGAAGGAAATAACTTTATCGCTTAAATCGCTAACTATAAAATGCTAAATGCTTAAGAAATACTGTCTTGAGCCACTTTAAACATCGTAAAAGCAAAACAAAACCAGTTAAAACAAAACACGCTAAAGCACGATGGAACTGAATACAAATAAAGAAGCAACTCATACATGATATATAATACAAAAAATTAAGCATATTTTGTAGGAAAATATGTTATTCTATTTATTTATTTATATCACACTGTATTTGTAATTTTTAGGTTATATTTAATTCTAATAGCATATCTTAGGCAGATGGTGTATCGGATATAAAGTCGTTAAGTAAAAACAAAATAAGAAAACCAAATGATGGCTGCTGTAACTAACGAGGTTAAACATATTTAGTGAGTTAGAAGAAATGCTGCGATCAGAAAGGAACAATTTACGAATATACGAGCTTAGGCTCTCGCAAATATAACGTAAACTGCGGATTATCAGGTATTATTATTTTATATTTAAAGTAAATAATAGGCAATAAGGTATACCTAAATATTATTCGAGAATATATAACACAAATTGTTACAATCTAATATCGTACTGAAAGACGTTCTGAGTGAGCTATTATAGCTAACGTTTGTACGCTATTAATGTTTAATCATTCGATAATTATATACTTTAACTATCATATATTAAATTTTTATGTGGATTATAACAAATTGTGTTACTATGTTTTAATTAGTGTGTAGCAATAGGTCTATGTTATATATTTTCGGAGCTTTCATCTGTCACTATACAGAGAAACTTATTTCTGAATTTATTTAGTGACTTCTGTGAGGTTCTCCTGTCTGCTCAGGAACTATAGTGATTTAATTTATATCATTGTTTGCAGGAGCAGAGGGGCTGACTGCAAGGAACGCAGTTTCAACCAAAATCAACTAGAGCAGAAGAAGGTAAGGTAACAATTTATATAATTTCCGGATTCATTAGATTTTGTTTCAAATGTATAAAAATCAACTAAAATGAAATAGTATTTATCACGTAGTTCCCTAGTAGATACACTGAAACACACCATTGGAAATGTGGCGGACCAATGGTCATAGTTACCGAGTCGTGTTCCTACAATATTTTCCTTATATTTGAACATTACTTTATCAGTAAGAGTAGTATAGATTTGGGAGAATCAGCACAGTGTAGATAAGATGCTGAACTCTCCTCCGTGTTAATATATGAGTGATGTAGAATGCTCATTGATCTAGAACTCTCCTATATGAAAATCGAGTTGTAAAAGAAGAGGAGTGTTGGCGTAGTGCCGTTCTCCCCTGTGCAGTGAGATGTGTTTGAGGGTGGGGTGATGATGATGATGATGATTGTGTGTGTGTGTGTGTGTGTGTGTGTGTGTGTGTGTGTGTGTGATGTGTGATGGGTGGGTGGGTAACGGGGTTCGGGGGGTGTTTGAATTAAATGTGAATTCTTTTCGATGTGTGTGCTTAAACTCTCATGTATGAATATCGAGTCTAGGGTTCGATATTGTGATGGGTGGGTGGGTAACGGGGTTCCGGGGGTGTTTGAATTAAATGTGAATCCTTTTCGATGTGTGTGCTTAAACTCTCATGTATGAATATCCAGTCTAGGGTTCGATATTGTGATGGGTGGGTGGGTAACGGGGTTCCGGGGGTGTTTGAATTAAATGTGAATTCCTTTCAATGTGTGTGCTTAAACTCTCATGTATGAATATCGAGTCTAGGGTTCGATATGGGGTTCGGGGAGGGGCGATGTTTGAATTAAATGTGTTGATAGTAATTCTTCGATGTCTGTGCTTAAACTCTCATGTATGAATATCGAGTGTAGGGTTTGATATCTATTACGTTTAGTGTATGATATATGATGCAGTATCGTTAATCTTTAGATAAAAGAATATCGAGAGAATGATTAGGTATGTGTACTGGGAGAGATTTATGAAAATAAATGTAATAAGACATTCTGGTAAGGGGTATTCCCTATCCAGAATCTAACCTTGAGCTACGTATCCAAGAGCGATGTAAAGGTTAAGAAAAGGTTAAATTCCATTCCCACATCGAGGTACGAGAAAATATAAATCTGTTCCACATTGAAGTATAAGAATGGAAATGTAACTCTATGTGAGAGGGTCTCATGACAAAGAAATGTTCCCTCTAAGCATGATAAAAGTGGTACATAGCAAATGCAAATAAAAATAAAAGCACTACCCATCTCTTTAAGAATAATAAAAAAATATTGAGAGAAAAGTATAAGAATGCAAATGTAAATCTGTTTGAAAGGGTTTTCATGATAAAGGAACGCACCCTCTAAGCACGATAACCTAAAAAGAATATTCCCTCTAAGCATGATAAAAGTGGAACATAACATCGAAAATAAAAAAAGCACTAACCATCTATTTAAAAATGATTAAGATAACGAGAGAAAAGTATCTCATCTTTAAGTATATATGTGTAATACAAACTGATCAATCAATATGATAATATATATAGGCAAGTAGGGGTCTATAGTGTAGATATTCTAACTATCCATGGCAAGATATCACCCTCCATATAAAAAAATTGTCTAGAAAATCTCCCCTCAGTATTACGAATACTCCACTGAACTTCATCCCTCTTGGTATGTGGGTCAGAGAGAAAAAAAAAGAGTTAATCTCTCCAGACTGGTGACAGGGGTGGTCAAAACATTCTTATTGCTGTAGCGAAGTCTAACTTTGTCAAATAACGTTAGGAAAAAAAGAATATATTTTAAAATTAAACGAATGAATCTATATATTTGTATGAATGATGAAACAATACTATGAATGTGTTAGTATACCAAATGTAAAAAAATCAAATGTTCAGAAAAATATATTTTGTACAAGTATGTGTGTGTAAAGAAATGTGTAACTATATCCCCCCTCCAAGATGTAGGGAACGAATCACAGTTAGTGTGTGCACGCAACATGGTGTTTGGAAAGGAGAGATACGGTGGAGGGGGTGTAAAAAATGCTGGATCTATATAAAGTTTAAACTATGATAATAAAGTTACTAGTAATATGTTTTAATCATAACGTAATCATAACAACTTTAAACTCATAGCGTAATATGTAGACAGTAACACCTCTCCCGGTCGGAGGGGGGGTGGAGCATCTGTTAATAAATACCGCGGTACGGATGAGTGAGGAGGCAGTCGATTCTCTGGAACTATAGATCCTACAGATAAGATAGAAAAGTTGTATACTGTAATTCATTTTTTATCTCTGTTTACGAAGAATGTTGAAGTAATACTGATTCGTGTGTGCTTATATGTTTGTTTCAGATCATGAGATGCTCCAGATAAATCAACTACCTGAAGGTGGAACACATCTTCCCACAAAGAAACTACGTGAATTAGATCAGTCCGTTCAACACATCATTCGATCCGTCAAAACCGTGAAGACCAGATATGGTGAACGGGTTGTCGTCGAAACATCAGAATTCCAAGTCTTCCTCCCGGAGAGATTCAAACACATGACCGCAGCGCAGAAAGATCTACTAAACCGTGGTGACTGCATACTCCAATACCATGGCGAGGAAACTCTAGAAAGTGGTTTCAAACGACATAAATTGTCTTTTTTAAGCAGCCCGTAATGTCGTCAAAAGGTGAGCATAATTATTGAATAAAATTTCATAAAAAAGTGATAATGTAGTTACTTGCATGTAAATGTGAAATCGTACATGTTGTATTAAAGCTTAAAGTGTTAATTATCGCACGTCATGTAGTATTAGTAATTGAGAGTGAGTGAACGTTGTAGGGTAAATTTTCATATGTAATAATTACGTACATGTGAATATCGTAGTTCAGTTACGTTATTTCACATGCATGTTAGTTATGTTTTGTTTGTTACACGTAAAAGTAACGTTGTAGGAGAAAAAAGAACGTTAATTTATATGTGTAAAAACGTAGAAGTGAATATCGTAGTTCAGTTACGGTATTTTACATGTATATGGTTTACATTGTGTGTTTTATCATTTATGTAAGGGAAAGAGCATTACGTAAAACAGTTACATACTATCTGAATATTGTAGTTACGTGATGATAGCAATAATTGAAATCTCTGTGTAAAATACATAATCATTATGTAAATATTTTCATATGTAAAAGTTACATGCATGATACGTTCTATGTAAAGTAGAGAGTTTACGTAAAATTGAGATTCATACATGTAAAAGTTATTAACATGTATGTTATTTCTGTCACCACCTTACATACATGTAAATCAATGTTCCCGTATGTAAAGTTAATCGAATGTTGTAATTACTTTTTCAGAAACGGCGACAAGATGCTCCGATAGTGCCACTGGACAACTCTCGATTCAGCAAGATGAAACCCGTCTGAACGTGACCCAGACTGAACGCTTACAGTGTATTCACAGTGAGTCAGCATTCAAAAATAGATTAGTTACCTATGAAATTCACAACTGTGTTAATAATATACTTGACCCCGTCATATTCTTAGCAGAATGCAAACCTTTAATTTTGAATGAAATTGATAAGGGCTTAAACATGTATAAATCAGGTCTTAAGATAGGATCCTGTTTATCCTGTCAATATGTCATAATATCACAAGAGAGCGATAATATTCATACATTTAACTTTAACAGTAAACTTGAGGTGATATTGCAATCTACAGATAAATCTATATGGTATGAAGAGAAGATTGTACAACCTATACTAGATCATATGGATAATTTTGAATCGCGTACCAGTTCAAGAGCTTTATACAGTATTGAGAAATTAACAATATATGTGACACAATACGATTCATTGAATGCAGGGATGTATACTGAATTACCCGACTTTATAAAATCGAAGAGAGCTGTTGTTAACATTCGTAATACTGATAAATATTGCTTTGCATACTGTCTGTTAGCATCCAAATACCCAGTAGAACCTAACAAGAATCGACCCACATCCTATAAAAGATATGAGTTTCTTAAAGAATTTAACTTTGAGAATATAACATTCCCCGTATCATTGAAAGATGTAGAAAAATTCGAGAATCAAAATTCAAATATTTCAATAACGATATACGGCGTTAAAAATAAATCGATTATTCTCTTATATCAACCAAGAGAGATAAAATCACATCATGTTAATCTTTTAATGTATAATAGACATTATTGTCTGATAACAGATTTATCACGTTTGCTAGGAGAGCAGCTAACTAAACATAATGGGCGAAAATGGTTATGTAACAATTTTAACTTGTATTTCACATCAGAATCACGTTTAAATAGCCATAAAAAGCGGTGTATGATGAATCAAATTATCAGAATGCCCGAGGCTGGTAAAACTGATCTCGTTGAATTTAACGCATATTCGAAATGTCTAAAAGTTCCATTCGTGGTTTATGCAGACATAGAATGTGTCTTACGTAAGGTAGATTCGTGTCAAGATGTATCGAGTAAAAGTTGGACACGTACCACTCATAAACATGAAGCGTATGCAATTGCATTAAATTTGGTCTGTAGTTATGATAAAAATTTAACACGTTTCAAATCATTTGAAGGTCCATATGCAATTGAAAATTTTCTTAAAGAATTAACGTTAATTGCAAATCAGGTCATTAATATATATGCTAATAAAATTGAAATAAGTATGAGAGATGTGGATGAGCTAGAATATCAAAATGCAACACGATGTCACATATGCAAACGTGAATTTCTTAACTCGTGTATAAAGGTTCGTGGTCATTGTCATTTGACTGGAAGATACGTTGGCCCAGCCCATAAGCACTGCAATTTAAATAGGAAAATGCCAGGATTCATACCAATATTCTTTCATTGCTTGTCAAAATACGAAGCTCATTTCATAGTAAAGAAACTAGGTTACGATACGGAACCTATCAACTGTATTGCACAAACTTCTGAAAATTACTTATCCTTTAGCAAAACACATACAAATTCGAATGGAATGAGTATATATATAAGATTTCTGGATAGCTATCGTTTTTTGGATTCAAAACTTAGTAACCTTTCGGATATGTTAGAATCAGATGATTTTCATTATACCAATAATACGTATACGAATCCTTTGCATAGACAACTGATGAAACGCAAAGTTGTCTTCCCGTACACGTATGTGGATTCTATAGAAAAATTATACGAGAATAGTCTACCATCCAAACATCAGTTTGACCATGTAAGCGATGAGGATTATAGTCATGCTAGAACGGTATGGAATGAATTCAATGTTAAAAATCTGGGTGAATATTTAAATATATATCTTAAGTGTGATACGTTAATACTAACGGACGTGTTTGAACGCTTCCGTGAATTAAGTATCGGTTTGTACGGACTCGACCCGTGTCAGTATTACACACTTCCCGGATTAGCCTATGATGCAATGTTAAGAACGAGTGGTGTACAGATTTCATTATTAACAGATAAGACTATGTTAGATTTCTTCGAAAAAGGAATACGAGGTGGAATTTGCACTGTGTCCAAACGGTATGCAAAGGCGAATAACAGATACATGACTAGCTATGATAACACTCAACCAACTAATTATTTAATGTACGTCGACTGCAATTCTTTATATGGATATACAATGGAAAATAATAGCTTACCATACACTGATATAAGGTGGCTAACTGATGCTGAAATTAAATCAATAAATTTTATGTCTATTACAAGTGATTCTGACGTGGGATATGTGTTGGAAGTAGACTTTAAATATCCACAGGAACTTCATGATAAACAAAATGATTTGCCATTATGCCCTTTGAATGAAATCGCGCCAGGTGATAGGTATACAAAATTGCTAACAACATTGAATGATAAAAATAAATACGTATTACATTATCTCAATTTTCAACAATGTGTTAAACTTGGTTTGATTCCATTACGTATACATAGAGTAATAGGTTATAAACAATCTAACTGGATAAATCCTTACATTGAACTCAACGCTCGTAAACGTATTGAAGATAAGACGAAATTTGGCCAAAATCTATGGAAGTTAATGAATAATTGTGTTTATGGAAAATTTATAGAGAATGTAAAACGTTATAATTCATTTCATTTAGCTACCAGCTGGAAACGAGCGCATAAATTGTTAGCTCGACAGACGTGTATAAGGTACCTGATTTTTGATGAAAATTTAATAGGTATAGAATTGGTCAGAGATGAATTATTGATGAATAAGTCAATATACATAGGACAAGCAATCCTGGATCTATCCAAACATAAAATGTATGATTTTTATTATGAAATTCTGAAGAAAAAATTGAAAGATGTAACTTTTATCTATACGGACACGGATGCTTTTCTCTTTGAATCTAATTGCGATATATATGAATTTATTAAAACCAATATACATTTATTCGATACATCGAATTATCCAATGGATAATGTGTATGGTATTCCGTTAGCAAATAAGAAAATTTCAGGATTATTCAAGGATGAGCTAGCCGGTAGAGTGATGCCTGAATATGTGGGGTTAAAATCAAAATTATCTTGTTATCGATATGATACTGAAGTGATTAAAAAATCAAAAGGTGTAACAAAAGATTCGATGAGATTCATAACCTTTGAACAATATCTCTCATGTATTATACATCCTGACACGATACATCGAAGCATGCAGACATGTTTCAGAAGTTATAAACATGATGTTCATACCATCGAATCTAATAAGATAGCTTTAAGTGGTATCGATACAAAACGATACATTCCCGATAATTCATTTTCAACATTAGCATGGGGACATTATGCTATAGAAAATTGTCAAGTGTAATTTTTTTTTCTTTTCTCAATAAAGCATAGATTCAACAGAGTTAAAAGGTATTACTAGGCCACGATAATAACATATTACTGTATTTCAAAAAACAAAATAATTGAGTTTCAAGTATAATTGTAAAGTGTGTTACAACTGAGTTAAAAGGTATTACTAGGCACATGATAATAACATATTACTGTATTTCAAAAAGAATAATAATTGAGTTTCAAGTATAATTGTAAAGTGTGTGTTACAACTGAGTTAAAAGGTATTACTAGGCACATGATAATAACATATTACTGTATGTCAAAAAAACGAAATAATTGGGTTTCAGGTATAATTGTAAAGTGTGTTACTAATTACATGATAATAACATATTTACTTCATTTGAAAGATAACGTGTTGCTTTTTTTATGTTTACGTTAGGGGGAAGGAATTTTTTTTCCTATTCATGTCGTTTTGAAATGTTAGATAGCAGAAATCAATGTAACCTTATTGATCTCTACAATGAAATGTTAATTCAACTGTAATCATGTATGACTTTTTATTAAAAATATATTTACAAATTATATCAAAATGTTATTATCATGTCTCCGTTAAGGGGTGAGGGGGGGATTTATATATAATCAATGTGAACTAGCATGTACAAAGGCTCTTATTTCAGCTATAATCATGTGTGATGTTTGTTTAACGCATATTACCAATTACTTCAAATTGTAATTATCATGTTTACGTTAAGGGTAGGTGAATTTATATATACTCAATGTGAACTAGCATGTACGTTATGTTAAAATCTCTACAATTAAATGTTAATTCAACTATAATCATGTATGATTTTTTAAAAAAGTATAAAAATGTTATTATCATGTTTAAGTTAAGGAGATGTGAATTTATATATAATCAATGTGAACTAGCACGAACGTTATGTTACAGAAGATATCAGGAATCAATGTGAACAAAAAATAAAACACAATATATCATTAAAATTGTATTTCTTATTGAGTTGTGTGTTTTTTATTTATACAATGTCCACCTCATTAATCCATTCACGGGTAGGAAATCCTAACCATTTCACCAGAATCCTATCACCACGTCGTCTGATAACCCTTTCAACTAAATACGTGTCTGGATATTGAGTTTTCTGTAATTCATAACCGTAGAATGCTCCTTCAATCAGTTTACCCTCCAGATCCTGGATGAGATAGGTCAATGGATGTGTCCTTTGCACTGTACGTATCCTAAAGACTTCAACACTCCAATTTGGTAGATAACCTTTCTCCATAACACCTTTATGCTTAGAAATCCTCACGTAGTCACCAACACGATGAAGTCTAGATCTTCGCTTCTCACGCAGACTTCTATCATATTTGTATACACTGAGGAGGAGAGAATTATCACGAACTTCTACAGGCTTCATACGAATCGTTCGATGGTAAGTATTATTGTATGTATGAATAATTCTAGGTAGTATGTTTATCCATTGATATGAGCCTTGAACAATAAATTCCTTATGCAAATTCAGTTTGATCGTTCTTATTAATCGTTCCACTGCAGCAGCCTTAACGTGAGTGAATGTACTGTAATGATTAATATTATTACGATTCATTAGTTCGCGGAAATGTTTATTGTAAAACTCCCTTCCATTATGAGATTGAACATTCTTCGGAAACGATTCCATTTCATTCAATATCTCCTCCTTAGCAGTCGAAACGTTAATACCACTTTTATCACGTAATGGTCGTGCATCAGCCATCTTGGAATAAAAATTGCATGCAAGAAGAATATACTTATTATTCCTATTGTCTCTTGCATAATTAGACATGTCCATAAGATCTATTTGTACTAAATCGTTCATTCCCTTGCTTATGATCTTACGACGTAAAAATCGTCTTCTAGCTGGTGCATGTAACTCGGTTGCAATGCGACGTTTTATCATGATATAGTTTTTGATGTTTTAGGTTCTGTAATAATTTCTTCTATCTCGGGTGAATGATTCAAATTACCTGCATCCCTCGACGCAACTAATAATCTTAATCTGTTTATTATTTCATTCGGATTGATCCAGTAGACGTAATCTAAGTTTCTCTACGGTACATGTTCTTTCCAACGTAAACCAAATCCAGTTCGATTACTAACAAGGTCACGAATGATATGACGATACTTGAACCCTCGATTTGCTCTTAAACGTCCATCTCTTGAATAACCGTGTCTGTAAACTTGAGTATTCTGTAAGATTCGTGAATACACGTCTAAATCATCATCTGTGTACGATGTCTTGCGAGGTAAACGTTTAAATAATAATTCATATAAGCCTGCTGTGGGTTCATACGTTTCTGTTCCTATCTGAACACCATCAGATTTGAACACAACTGTCTTGTTACCCAATTTATACTCATTATCCTCGTAACATATGCCGTAAGTATTATCCATGTCAATCGAACTAGTAGTTCGAACCTTGTGTAGATACTTTGACACGAGATCAGATCCGTTGGCATCATCTGTAGTTTCGTCGTCGTCGTTGTTGTCTTGGTGTGCTTTCGCTATTACTTTCAATGGTTCGGTTACAGGTTGAAGAACTTCAAACATGACTCGTTGCGTTTCGAATTTCATTCCTTTGAGAGAACGTAACTTTTCTCTTATTGCCCTACTGTGACGGGCAATGGATTCCTTAAGTCTTATAGCTTCAGCATCCATATCGAAATGAATGTATAATTAATCAGCTACTGCTAATTTATATGAAACTATCAGTTCTATACTTAATATATGACCATCTTTAGCACGTCCGGCTGGCGCTGTAAACGATAGAATATCGCCAGTTTCAACTCTTACAGGATATCTTTCAACTAATCTTCCGTTTATTGCAAACAATGTATCATTTACAGCATGCGGATGTACCGATGATACAATAGAACACGAGAGTACACTTCCATTTCCAGGAACTTTATAGTATTCGAGTCCCGATGTTAACGTATACCTTAAAGAGGGACCTCGAAACGGACGTGTTTGCAATGAAATTATGAGTTGTGCTTTCAATTGTTGTAACATAGTGTTTACAACATTTCTCATTCGTGTTTTCATAGTATGAATATCATTATTTATAGTGATTAGTTTATTATCAAGTTCCGTTTGTCGTGCGGTTAGTTCTTTCACTTCTTTTTCTACAGCTGTAGTAATAGTCTCGCTAGCGGAGGTGATAGTTCTAGTTAACTGACTTTGTAATTCATTCTGTTTCGGTGTAATAGTATCGGCAATGTTTGTTATAGTCTCAGTTAAACCCGTTTGCAATTCATTGTGTTTCTGTATAAAGAAATGATTAACATATCTCATGGTGACTGCATCACTATCATCTATCGGGTCGGCTAAATCCTTCAATCTCTTCATTCGAAATGATAGGGTTTCATTAGAATCGTGAATTGGAATCCTATCATCTACATATTTTTTATTAGGAACGTCGTGTTCGTGAAGGGGGTCCAACAGCGTTTTCATTCTTATACCATCTATAATGACATTATTCTCGGAATCACGTTTAAATGCATATTTACTTAAGTACTCCATTAAATTGTTGTATTGGATGTCGAGCAATTTTTGTATGTGATCCCTAAGCATAGCTTCAAACTCTCCCATACGCTGATACGAGGTCTGCTCGCTGAAGATCTGCATTCGATTCTCGACGTCAGCCGTATGCGTATCCACATAACGTTTAGTCGATGCATCGTCACCTTCTTCAGGGTCGTGAATATTGCACAATCGCTTTCCCTTGAATCGATAGTTTCCCGATCCATCTCTAGTTATGATATATCGATTGAACACACCCCTAGAGGGTATGATTCTTCGGGATCCGAACCTGTCGATACTCATTGCTTAAGTGATGGATTATTCTATTTATTCATTCTGATAAAGCGATCAAAACCGTGACGGTAGCGTCCCTCGTTCAGTGGATATTCTGGTACTATAACAACAAAGGATCGTTCATCACTCTCCCATATATGTTTACACATATCCTTAAATTCATCATAGGACATATCGGTGTTTACATAATCTTCGTATATATGTTTTAAATTGAGATTATCCTGTCTAAAGAATATAATCATATTTGCATTATCTCTAATTAAATGTTTAGGTACTTTAGCATATGATTGTGCTAAATATATAGCATCGACATTACGGTGTCTACCCATACTGTAATATGAAGCTATCTTACCCTGTTTTTCATTTATCACATCATCAAATACGAATATCGAATTTTCTCCAGCATCCGACGATTGAATCACTTTATCACCATCATCGAACGTAAATACACCTATATCGGGTATAGTTTTCAGTATCCTGAGTAAATATCGATATTTAGGTTGTTGCAACGATTTCGAGTATATGTAGAGGTTTTCGAATCTCAGACCATTCTCGTGAATAAGCAGGTTGAGTAAAACGTTCGTTTTTCCAGCATTTGAACTGCCTAGTATGAGCGCTCTAACGTTACTCGGAAACAACGTACCGTGTCGTCCTTTGCGAATGTCATCCTCGAAATCTATCACCTGTATGGGTAGTGTACTCTTTTTCTTTACTATCTCCATATCGCGACTAATACTTATAAAGCATAAGTTTTGTCTTTTATTTCGTTCGTGATAAGTGCAATCTATGTCTTTACTGGATTTAGCCAATCGTCATAGGAATCGTATACTTATAAAGCGCACGTTTTGCCTTTTTTATTTCATAGTGAGACATGCGGTCTACACGTGCACGCAAAGGTTCGGGAATTCTTAATTCCTTGATTAATTCATTACCATTTGAGGCACATTTACCGGGTTATCGTTTCTGCGGTCCCGGAACGAAACTACATAAACGCTTGCAGAGAGGTGACTTGCCGGTGAACGGGTTAGATTCAGCGTGTCTCGATCACGATCGGGCTTACGCAGAGAGTACTGATACAGAATCTCGTCGTCTAGCCGATAAGGTGTTGGTCGAGAAAGCTTGGAGACGTGTAAAGTCTGCCGACGCTTCTTTGGGCGAACGACTTGCAGCTCGACTTGTGACTACACTTATGAAGGGTAAATTGGCAGCGGGCGCTGGCATGCGTAAACGTCGCAACAAGAGAGGTGGTTTCTTACCTTTGCTACCACTTTTAGCAGCTCTAGGTGCAGCAGGTGGTCTAGCTGGAGGTGCTGCTCAGATTGCTACGGCTGTCACTAAGAAACGTTCGGATGCAAAACAACTTGCGGAATTAACACGTCACAACGAGCGCATGGAATCTTTGGCTCAGGGCAAAGGTCTTCGCCGTAAGAGACGTCGTAAGGGTAGAGGATTGTATCTTCGATCAAAAAACTCGGGGCGAGGCCTATATTTACCCGGAAAAAGCCCTGAGTGCTAACGAGATCGATTCGTATGCACGACGTCTACACATTCCACATTTTAGAGGTGTCTACATGATCGATAAACTACCTCCACGTCCTCGATACTATGAGAGAATGGTAGTGAATCTGGATACATCAAATAACCCTGGTACACATTGGGTTGCTGTACGTAAGGATGGTGATGTTGCCTACTACTTTGACAGTTTCGGCGATCTGAGACCTCCGGAAGAGATAGAAACGTACCATTCGGGTGTCAAGCTCCTATATAATACGACGAGATTTCAAGAATTCGATTCTGTGATTTGCGGTTACTTGTGCCTTCAGTTTCTCCTCGATGAGTTACACGATCACCGTGAGTGGTAGTGATACCAGCTTCTCTACATTTCTAAATCCACCGTTACATCTGGATCCTAACGGACATTACGAGATAGCTCTATTTAATTTTGAGACTTTTTACTCGATTCCGAATGTGTACGAGAGTAATAATCTATTCCATTACGTTCGCGATGGAAAAGTCGAACGTATAGTAATTCCACCGGGTACTTATGAATTGGATGATATCGCCAGATTGATCAAGGATGCTCTTGACATCGGTGACGACTTTATTCTACGTGCTAATAATAACACCATGAAATCAGAAATTCAATCTCCCTATATTATCGACTTTAGTCGTGAGAGATCTATTGCTCCTCTTCTCGGTTTCATCTCTAAACAGAGGGTACCGGCAAACGTGCTGACCGAGTCTAATGATTTGGTTAACATATTCGAGGTCAGCATCATACGTATCGAGCGTAGTCTTGCAACGGGATCTTTCATCAATGGTAAAAGTGGTCATTCTCTGTATGAATTTTTCCCATCGGTACCTCCAGGTTATCATATCTCGCAGGAACCATCAAGTCCTATATATTTACCAATCATCGATACGAATCTCATTAATCATCTCGACATTAGAGTGGTAGACCAGAACGGCGATAAGTAAGATTTCAGGAACAAAACCATCACTGTACGATTGCACATACGTCGTAATGGGTATAAGTTTTAAGAGACGATGCTATATTAAAAAGCATCTCTCGAGATTGAACTCTACTCGATCATCGACCCGCAAGCTAATCACATCGTCTAATCGAAAATTTCTCGCTAACTTAGGCTTCAAGGTTGTATGATGGATGTGTTGGACGTGACCGGGATTCCGACCTTTGATGATAAGATCAGTAAGGAGGAAGAACACGTATTTCTACCGTACAATACGTCAGCTCTCGATGTGAACGATGAAATTAGAATTCCATGTCAAGCTGAAGATTTGTACACGCTTCCTAGTAGAAGTTATCTCTACATTGAGGGGACTCTCACTAAACCCGACGGCACCGTCGCCACATCGAAATTGAGTAACAATGCTATGGCATTCCTATTCGATGAGATTCGTCTGGATATGAATGGAACGACTATTGATAGAACTAGGAATCCGGGCATTTCATCAACGATGCGTAACTATGCAGCACTGAATGAACTGGAATCGAATCGTTTACTAAATGCTGGATGGATCTATCCAGGAGGTGTGGTAGACATCGTGAATACATCGAATGGTATCTTCAATGCTATCGTTCCTCTTTCGATGTTGCTGGGTTTCGCCGACGATCACAAGGAGGTCATACTTAATAGCAAGTTTGAACTTATTCTCATTAGATCTAAGGATTCTAATAATTGTATCATTGGAAACGATCCTACAACCATACAACTAACTAGACTCGAATGGAGGATGCCTGTACTTCGACTTTCAGATTCTGAACGAGTTGATAAACTTAAACTCGTCAAATCGGATAAACCTCTACACTTCGCATTTCGAACCTTGGACCTTCACACTCAACCTGCTGTACCTCAAACTAAAGCGTTCACATGGAACATTGCAACCACTACTAAACTTGAAAAACCACGTTTCGTCATAGTCGGTGCACAAGTGGATAGATTGAATCATCTCGCTAAGAATGCCTCTCTATTTGATAATTGTAATATCACCAATCTGAAACTTTATCTCAACAGTGAATCTTACCCCTATCACGATATGAATTTGGGTTTCGCCAATTCGAAATTTGCATCTCTGTATGATCAGTATTCCAAATTTCAATCATCCGACTATGTAAAGGAGAATTACCCTCTTTTGAAAAGGAACGACTTTCTGAAATATGCACCGCTATTCGTCATCGATTGCTCTCATCAACCTGAGGATACTGTGACGGGGGCAGTGAATGTCAGATTGGAAGTTCAAGCATCATCAAATTTTCCTGCACAAACTTCATTATTCTGTTTAATTATTCATGATAAATTATTCACTTATAAACCACTAACTCATGTTGTACAATCTATCATATAGGTGTAATAAATAAAACATTACAAATTCAAATTATCTTTTTATTGACTTTAACATACATCTCCAATATCCTCTTCCTTGCACTCCTGCTTTTTGCATCATATGAACATAATGATTTATGAATATCATACAACTGATATAAATTTCTTTCAATATATGGAATTAGTCTTTTAAGTCCATTGAATGCAGTACTATTCAGATTTATACTGCCCACATTTAAACATGTATTCACAAACGTTATTTCATTCATCTTATTCATGCATAACATTATATTAAATGCAAATATTATATTTTCACTGTACGGTGCACATGGATGCTTACCATCTTTCAGATACGTATCCAAAACACACAAATTTGACATTATTACCTCCCAATCCTCTTTTGTAATATACACAAACGTATCGTCATGTGTGGCTTTAATGTAAAGTGATGGGAGTTCATTGTATAATCCTATGTTCACACGAAAGTCAATGCTGATGGAGATGTCGTTATCGTTCATGCACACACTATTTACCATCACTCGCAACTTCCTCCTCTACTTCTTCTGCGAAGGGTGTGAAGGGTTCGAACATCATTATGATGAAACTGTCTTGATCGAAAGTCTTCTTGGCTTTGACGATTCTCGGTTTGCAGTTCGTCTTCTTCTTTTTCTTGTCTCCTTTCTTACTGGATCTGCGGACATAGACGAACTATGTCTCAACATCGTGAATATTTAATACACTTGTTAACGTAAAACTCTTATTATTTTATACTCACTTTTCTATGACTTCCTCCTCGGGTTTCGATGTACCGATATCCTTAAACGGACGATCATTGTACGGACCGCACACATCTTCACCTTGATCCTGTTCGGACTGGCATGCCACATCTTCACTTTGGGCTTTACTGAAATAAACATATTTATCATTAGTTCTCTAACACATAACAACACTTTCACGTTAACACACAACTATAATTCTACTTACCCGAGGTGCACTTTACAATTCTTTCCGCATTGAGCATAAGATTTGATCGATTCATGATGGGAAGGATTCTTGCAAATCACTTGATGCATCTTTCCATCACACGTTTCATCGTGATGCTCAACCCAATGCTTTTGCAAATCTTCGAAATTGCGTAGATTCTCCCAGAATCTGGTATCACTTTCAATGATAGGAGTTGTTGTTCCACTCATCTTGACGTTGCGATGTGAAGTGAGAATGCATTCGTTCCCGAGTGAGCAGATGGGTGATGAAACGTGATCATACCTGTCTCCCCCCTCCCCATCCTATCGTCGATTGTACTTAACGTACGGAGGGTTTGTGTGAAGTGAGGACACGTTCGTTCCCGAGCTGGCGGGACAGGATGAGACCTGTTAATTCGAATTTACTATATTACCGTTTTATCACGTTCCCCCTCCCCTTCCACCCTCTCGTCGCTTGTACTGGAGGAGGACTAGTGTTTATCCTCGCCTACATGAATGGGTATCGAACCGAGGACCCTATGTTCATATATATGAATCCTCCCGAGAACTCAATATTCATAGATGAGTATTTATACGCCCACACATATACACATATGCACAAATCTTGAGGAATGACAACACGTCATCACCCTTATACTTCAATGTGGAACAGATTTGTATTTTCTCGTACCTCGATGTGGGAATGGAATTTAACCTTTTCTTAACCTTTACGTCGCTCTTGGATACGTAGCTCAAGGTTAGATTCTGGATAGGGAAAACCCCTTACCAGAATGTCTTATTACATTTATTTTCATAAATCTCTCCCAGTACACATACCTAATCATTCTCTCGATATTCTTTTATCTAAAGATTAACGATACTGCATCATATATCATACACTAAACGTAATAGATATCAAACCCTACACTCGATATTCATACATGAGAGTTTAAGCACAGACATCGAAGAATTACTATCAACACATTTAATTCAAACATCGCCCCTCCCCGAACCCCATATCGAACCCTGGACTCGATATTCATACATGAGAGTTTAAGCACACACATCGAAAAGAATTCACATTTAATTCAAACACCCCCGGAACCCCGTTACCCACCCACCCATCACACATCACACACACACACACAGACACAATCATCATCATCATCATCACCCCACCCTCAAACACATCTCACTGCACAGGGGAGAACGGCACTACGCCAACACTCCCCTTCTTTTACAACTCGATTTTCATATAGGAGAGTTCTAAATCAATGAGCATTCTACATCACTCATATATTAACACAGAGGAGAGTTCAGCATCTTATCTACACTGTGCTGATTCTCCCAAATCTATACTACTAGTAAGCTTACCTCAAATTTTTTAGACAAGCACCGCAATATAAAAGAATAAAACCGGGGAGAGTGAATCTTGCTTATTACTTATAATTTGAGTAATATTGATTGCATATTTCGTTCGCACCACAATTACTTAAATATATCGTTTCTCATAAATGGATACTTTAATTTATCAAGTATAGGTATGTAAGTGAAGCTTATGTGTAAAAAATATAACTCTGTGGTGTTCCAATACAGTAAAATTTCGATCACCTATTAAATTTTCCAGTGAAGATGATAATGCAGTGGACATTAAAAGATTAGGACAAGAAGATGATTACAGTCATGAACAATCCGTATATGAAAGAGAACAATTTAGTGCAAATTCTGTTGGTATGACTAACTGTTTTCACATAATGGAAATGAAATGTGTGCTGTAGCCCATCAGCCTGAAATTTTTGGTAGATGGAGCAAACAGGATTTATTGAAAGACTAGAGACTGACAAACTATTTGGTTAGGAACTGTGATAATGAAGAGTCTTGTTTTATGTTGTTCTTTTGCATACCTGTCACTGAGAAAGTGTGTTTGTGTACCAACAAAAGGTAGAATGGTTTAAAAGGACTGGATGGATAAAGCTTTGCATGCAATGAGAAAGTTTTTTGTAAAGATATGCCAGCTTTACAATGTTAAGAATGGCTAACCATTGTTCAGTTATGTTTTGTATTCACTTCCATGTTATTCTGAGGATGTGCTGTGATAATGCAAGAGCCCACCACAGATCAAATGACAAACTGTAGCTAACCTAAAAAGTTTTTGAGAGGTGGGAAACTACTCCGAGGAAAGCCTACATTCCAGGATTGGTACATGATCATGGATGAACAATTGCCCACATTTCGAGGTCGTTGTCCATTTTGATATTTCATGTCATCATAACTAGTAGATACAGAATAAATTCCTGGGCAATATGTCACATGCAACAAGCTACTGCTGGAAGATGAAAAGTTTATTTGGGGAAAGAGGAAGAAATCAGAGCAGTACAACTTGGAAATAATCCTGTGAAAAACCCAGGTGATTGAACTTGAAAAGTCTGGACATAATATCACTGTGATCATTATCTTTATATCTCTGATTTAGTTCTTTATATGTTCTCAAAATATCTTACACTAGCCTGGTACTATCTGAAATTAGCTCTCTTCATGACCAACCAATGGTATTACTATCAGAAGCAAAAAAAATCTGAAGTTATAATAACATACAATGTCACAAAAGGTAACATTGACACCACTGACCAGAAGGTGTGACGTTGTAGGTGGGGAGCACTGGGGGATGAAATTTATTCCATTTATTATGGTACAACAAAATATTAATAAAATTATTAGCAAAAGTGGAAAGGAAATATCCGAGTGTAGTGGTTCTCGCTATTTAGTTATTTATAGAACTGAGGAAGGTGGGAAGTTTAGTACCGTGAAGCCATTCGTTATTCAGAAGGGCTTAGATAGTATTGCTGGTTCTGTGAAAGCATGTACTAGATCTTGCAATGGCACACTCCTGGTCGAAGCAGCTTCTTTGACACAGGTTGCTAAAATCTTGAAAGCCAATATGCTTGCAAGCTATCCGGCGCGCGTTGAATTGCATAGGACTGTGAACACCTCGCGTGCTGTTGTAAACACTAGTGCATTGGATGGTATGTCCAATGAAGAGATTCAGGAAAACTTAGCAGAACAATGTGTGGCTAATGTATATCGAGTTCACCGCAAAGAACGAGGTGAACTAGTGCCCACTCTTACCCTGTTTCTTACCTTTGATCGGGTAGAACTCCCGAAAAGGATTAAGGTCGGGTATGAAGCTATTGAAGTGAGGCAGTATATACCAAATCCACTGAGGTGTTATAAATGCCAGCGCTTTGGCCACACAAGTGATTCTTGTAATGGAGTTACCACTTGCGTTGCCTGCGGGGAAGTCAAGTATGACAATGCATGCACTTCACCCGCAACGTGTGTTAACGGCAGTGGTAATCATTCATCAAACTCCAGAGAATGTCCCCGTTTTGTGGAGGAGAAGGCGATCCAAGAGATCCGGGTAAGAGAGAGGTTGTCTTTCGTGGAAGCCCGCAAACTCTTGCATATTCGCCAGCCTTCTGTACCTAGGACCGTTACTTATAGTGCAGTTGCAGCCTAGCCGGTACCTAGACGTAAAATCGCAACAAAAACCAGCGAAATAAACGGGGAAGTAATATCCAAAATATAATTACGCCCAGATCATATCAAAGCAACAAACACCAGCACGAACAACAGCGCGCCGACCAAGTCCAGTCCTAAGAGGAAGGATTCAGCCAAGTCAGCGCCGAAAGCATCTACTTCAAGAACATGTGAACCGGTAATATATAATATATCGCCAAGGAAATTTAAGACCTCTTATGAAAGAACGGACTTCCTAAAGCAAAATAGCAAGACCACTGAAAGGAAAGCTAGCCAGCACAGAAGTCCGCGAACATCTCCGTCAACAACATCTGAGCAATCATCTGGAGAGGACGCCGATCGTCGACGTTCATCTTCACCGGTTGCAGTTTCCGATCATTTCGAGAAACTGAATTCGAAGTTACCAGTGCGGAAACCGCCCTCCTCCACTGAGGATGTGCTGTGCTGTGCTCACTGCCCAAACGACAGTGAGGAAAAGGCAGAAAACCCTGTTGAAAGTGCTAGCCCTGCCCCAAAGAAAAGGAACAAATTGGTTCGACCACCACTGGGCAGGTAGCTCTTGTCATGGCAAGTTTTTATTGAAAGTAGTATTTTTTATGCCTTTTGGTATTTTATGGGAGATTATACCTTTTTATTGTATTTTTTACCTATTTGGGCTTGTTTATTTTATAGTCATTTTGTTTTTATATGTTTTTTAAATTTTGACTAATTTACATCTGGCTGTTGCCATGAACTATTTTTTGTAAGGGCGCTGATGACCAACCAGTTGAGCGTCCTTATATCCAAATCACCATCATTAATGTTTAAGAGCAGCCGGACTAGGACCGCGAGCTCTATGGTTCAAATTCCAACTATGGCATTGGATTTTTCAAACCGGCTCTACTTATTCAGGTAATCGGGCATGGTTTAACACAACATTACAGTCAACATTGAATGAAACCGAATTAATATTACCTTCAATGTTATATTTTCAAATTTAACATCGAATGATGGAACCATCCACTAATAATACAAATGCATTTCCAGAATGCATTGGTGCCCAAACGGTGAAAGTAGAAGAAATAATTCTTTAAATAAATCAATTTATCCGAACAAAACCACACTTGAAAAGGCCAATACCAAATTTTCCTGAAATGAGTAAAACTTTCTTCAAAGTATACAAAGGAAAAAAAGGGAAGTGAAGCATGGTTCCTTACACCACGTCAATAGTAAAAACATGTGCTACTCTCTTCGCTGCTTCTTGACCATTTAAATAATAATGACAGCAAGATAACATTCCGGAACGCAAACATAAGCAACTGAAATGAATGCAGATAAATATTGCCAGGTAATATCGTTGGGCTATATGGTTTATCTATATAAACATTTAACTGACAATACGAATATTCACCACACAGAATATGTAACAATAAATAAAAGAAACGTTTGTGTAAGTGTTTTGTGTGCTGTATATGTAACTTTTAAGTCTGTAGTGGTGTGCGTGCGTGCGTGTGTGTAAGTTGTGGAATTTTCTAGAGAGAGCGTTTTGTCTAGAATCAATTCCAATGATATTTTGTTTAAGGTAATAAATTTAGGGGTTTAAGTTATATAGCAGGGGCTCGCTGTATGCTCATTAGAGCGCGAAAATCCCCTTTTTTTATCATTTATTTGGGAATACATTGAAATTACAGAATTCGGAGCACGATGGGACTCGAGCCAGAGACTCCTGTTATATGTTATAAAGACAGTAGACGCTTGCTAACTTTATATAGTAAATAAATCTTGTATGAAGACACTTTCCACCTGCTGAAACCTGCTGATAGATGATTGCAACCTTTTTTCCAAGATATTTCTAGAACACTTTTTACTCCAGGTTTATAAAAAGAAAGGAACAATTATTTTAAACGAACCAAGTTTATGTTCCTTTTATCAGTTCAACGCCAAAGACTGTATTGAAAATATAATAATTTAAAATAGAAGAATAAAACTTAGGGTTACATGTAAGGCTATTTATTAGAAGCTAATTGATGCAGCGTGGTGACATTTGAGCCACCCATTTCTAAGAAAAAAGCAGTAGTTCTTCCAAAATTGAAAACTCCTATTTGTACTGTACGAAAGCTCTCAAGAAAGTCTAAGCTTATAACTCCAGGTTACCTGCTTTTTCTACGAATAACTGCAGTGAAACGCCGCAATTGAAACAAAAACTATGCTATCTAGCTCAAATATTTATGAAGTGTTTCATATTTTATCTGTATTAAGTGGACTGTAAAAGAAGTATTGCGTAGTGTTATTTGCGAAAATATTTTGGGAATAGTTATAACTAGCATAATCCAGATAATCATTTACCTATTCTTGTCTGAATGGAACTTTTATTATTCAAATATTCCTGATAAAGATAGCAGAATTTCAAAGCCGTCGCTAAGCTACCGTAACTTGAAGGACTTTTGTCTCCGCTTAAGTCAAGTATTAATGCAAAAAGGGGCATATTTTGAAACTATAAATAATGAAGAGCGATGTTCGTAAATTTCCCTTTTATTTTCTCTATCTAATCTATCTCGCCTTCTCTCTCTCTCTCTCTCTCTCTCTCTCTCTCTCTCTCTCTCTCTCTCTCTCTCTCTCTCTCTCTCTCTCTCTCTCTCTCTCTCTCTCTCTCTATCTCTCTCTATCTCTCTCGCCTTCTCTCTCTCTCTCCTCTAGGTGCATGCGAGTGCGTGTGTATGCGTGTGTGTGTGAGGAGTATGTGTGCGTGAGTCTGATATTTTCAGCAATTGATATGTTGAGCAACTCTCCATCTAATTATATTAGATTATAGATAGATAATGGAGGTAGACGTTAAAGGGCCTCACAAATGCTTTTGAATATTAAGGTGTACTTAAGATTGATGTCTGGGCCTACGTGAAGAGACATAAAACCTTGGCTAGTGCCTAGACCTTCAAAGATTTTGGTTCCCGCCTAGTGGCAGAATTAGTTAAAAACAATTGGAATTTTCATAAACTAAAATTTTCTTCTATATACACCACAGATTCCAACCTAGATTCCTGTCATACACCGACCAACGCATTTTTTGTGTTGAGTGAAATTCGGATTTTAATTGATTATTATAACTAAAGCTGTATTTATTCATAGCTAAAAGTACATTTATATATAAATCTTAATAACTGTGAGTGGACACAAGGTCCTACACGCGCACAATACACAATCTATGGGAGTCGCTAGCCCACCATTATGGCTTCCTTGTTACGTTAATTATTATCTGTTACCTCAATGTTACCTGAGTTTGAAGGATATATTTTTTCGGAAGGGCAGCACACTATATAGGACTTTTATACTGATTTCAAATCCCACCCCTCCTCTGGTCTAGTTTGAGTCCAGAGGCTCTACTCCCATTAGCCCTGAACCCGTAGGAACAAGACCCGGGCCTCCTTCAACCTGGGAGTATCCCAGCTGTCCCAAAGGGCGCTCGGCGTCCTCCGAGGGGCTTTCCATAGGGCAAGACCTAGAGACTAACAAGCCCCCCCATCTGGTCCTAGGGACACAAGACGGGATGGAAGTGGATACGCCACTTACGCGCGTCAACACTCTAGGTGAAGACTACCGAAAAACCTCGGTGTGGCCGCCTGGTGATCTAGCACACCTTCTACTAGCTTAGCAGGCTAGTACCCAGAAACTTAATGGCTTCCCTCAACCCCGTCCGAAGACGTACCCAATCTCCCACGGGTATCGGGAACACACTGCCCCCTCGAAGCCATCCCAATCCGAACAACTCTCGAAGGAGGGGCTCGCCCGCACTTTGGCAGCTGAAAGGGACGGATCCCTTCCCCTACGGAGCCTCTGGTCTAGTGCAGGTGTGCAGCCTCCTTCTGAGAAGGGTGCAAATAATGGCCCATGTCAAATATAAAAAGCTTGTGAGAAATGTTTGTCAGCGGCTGAATTAATTACAGCTTAAGGTACGCTGAATGCCAGGTTACCCTAATTTACATTCCATTGTTCACGCATCCTCTTTGTTACTGCCAGTCTACTTCTGACAAACACCCCAAGGGTTCACATTCCAGTGTGTCGGCATGATGTCCCCTTCATATAAGAATTGGCACAATCTTTGAGAGATTGGTATTAATGGAGCCCATTGGTTGTTAAAAAATGCGTGACAACCTACAACACTTGTGCCTTATACATGACATGTTACGACATGGGGGGTCCCCCCAAACCCTCTTTTATTGTTTAAATTCCTGGTATATTACGCCATGGTGGTCCCCCAACCCTCTGCTTCTTCTTTTATGTAAATTAGGAATTCTATTGTGTTTAAACACAGAACGTACTCCTACTCCGCCGGTATAGGTAAATTTGTATACAGAAACGAAGCACGGAACTGTCGAGGTTAGCAGTTGCAGTGAAGTTCACAGCAGCCAACAAAGCAAAGGGCGGGCACAGAACAATTGATGGGATAGCTTTAATATCCATTTTGAACGATCATGTTTTCCTTACTCTTCCTCTCTCGGTTTTAAGGGCTAATTACATTGCAGCCATACGCTTGTATTACAATAAACGGTTAATTTAGTCGAAAATACAGTTTTATTCCTCATATTTGGAATTTTCTTCAGACTTCATATTGACTTTCACATTACGAAAACACTCGAATAATAGTTTTAATCGTATTTTCCACATTCTCAGTTTACTGTTTCGCTGTTGTTTCTTCATTTGAATTTATTGCTAACCTTTTTAATATTATGATACAGTTCTCTGCCATGAAGAACACTTTCTAACAGTAGACAAAATTAACATCTGTTACACATTTGTATTTAAATGTTTAATATGATATCGATGCTTATTACAGGAGGCGGTAAGCAAAGCTTTTAATAGTGTTGTTCCGTGTTATTAAAATGTTAATATTTCACAACCAGCTAAACCTGTAAATAGTTTCGCTTAAAGAAGTCATCATCAAACCTTGACCTACCAATGTAAATGTTAGGAGCTCAGTGTGTTGCACAAGACGCATTATTATATAGTGTCACCCAATTATCGGAAAGCCAGACCAACGACAGCTGAGAAGGGATCAGAGGCATCCGAGCCACACCCACCCATTAATCTCAGTCACTAGCTGAGGGTATGTTTAGGGAAGTGTCACTTGTCGCTGGCCGCCTCTTTCCCCTTCCCGTGCCGTCTGGAACCTTCGCGGTGATTCACTGAAAACGAGAGACTTCTGGAAAACAGCGATATTCCTATAAAAAGGGCTGCAATGAGTGAGTTCAGTCAGTTCTTGGCGAGCTGCGAGGAGCGCCCAGTGAGGGGACGGACTGCGTACGTGCGTCGGAGGAGCTTACGTAATTGCGAGTGTAAGTGGAACTGTAACGATCGAACTGGTGGATCGTAATTGTGTGCATTACGTAATTCTGTGTAATTGGCAAGTGTTCAACTGTAAGTCGGTGGAAATAAAGAACATTTTTGAGTGGTGCAATTGGACCTTTCATTTCACGAACCCACAAAGTCACACTGGTGTCAGTAAGTGGGACATCACCGAACATTACAACCATGGACGTGGCATTGGAAAAGATTTTGAGGAAGATGGAAGAAATGAAGGCCGAATTAACAACGAAGACAGAAGCGGCAAATAACAGCCTGGCTGTGAAGCTGGAGACTACAAATAACAACCTGGCAGCGGAACTGAAACAAATGAAGAAGGCCAACGACATCACCGAGAAAATGGAAGAAATGAAGGCCAAATTAACAGCGAAGACGGAAACGGCAAACAACAACTTGGTCACGACAATGACCGCAAAAATGGCCGAACTGACCACGGAAATGAAGGTGGCGAACGCGGCTCTCGCCGCCAAATTTGAAGAATAGTTGGCCGACGTGAGGGATGACGTGACGGAGCTGGACAAGCGGATGGGCCAAGTGGACGAACGCGTCGAGGACCTGGCGAGTCGCGTTAACGACCTGGAAGGAAAGGCCGACAGCAGCGTCAGTCCTTGAATGCCATGGTGGAGGCCGTCGTTGACAGGAGGTTGAAGGATTTGAAGGCCGACGCACCGGTACGTGACACAACATCGGCGTGCGTCAAACCTCCGAAATATGACGGCGCGTCCACATTTGAGGTCTTCCGCCGCCAGTTTGACACAGTGGGCAGGCACAACAGATGGTCACCGGAGGAGGAGGCCACACAGTTAATAGCCAGCCTCCAGGTACGGGCCGCGGAAGTCCTGAACGCAGTACAGACAACGGCAGCGCCCAAGGACATCTGGGAGACCCTGGAGAATCGTTTTGGGAACCACCGCTTAGCCACAGCGTACCGCAGCCAACTGAAGGCAAGGTCACAGCAGCCAGAGTAGACGCTGCAGGAGTTCGCCCAGGCAGTTGAACAACTGGCTAGGAAGGCCCTATTCAACCTCCCACCAGAGTTCGTATTCCGGGAAGCTGCCTACACATTCGTGGACGGGGTACGAGACACGGAGATTCGTCAGCGCCTAATGTTCGGCGATTATAAAACAGTCCACGAGGCGCTAACGGCAGCATTAAGGATGGAGGCGGCCAAGGTAACAGCTATCCCGACGTCGAGAACGAGGAGTGTCCGCTACACCGGAGACAGAAGACCAGCCGAGGGACGCCGGCGAACACCTAGTGGTCTATGTTGGGGGTGTGGCAGCCCGGACACCTGCAGAGAGGCTGCCCACACCAGGAAGAGCAGCCGGAAAACGAGTAAGGGCCGTCGTGGAGAGGGGCCCGTCGGCGCCATCACCACCTTCCCTTCGAGTGACACTGCCCGCCGTCAGCCGACGTATGGATGACAGCCTAATCGCGGACGGTTGGGTAAGAGGAAAGCCGTGCCGCGTGCTGGTGGACACCGGGGCGGCCGTGACCATCATCAGACCTGACATGGCAAAAGGTTTGCCGACAAGGAAGCCAAGCCGACCATACCAGCTCGTCACGGCATCGGGCGACACCTTGCCTGTGGAGAAGGAGGCCCTGCTGAAGCTGACCATGGGAAGGAGCAACGTACGTCTGTGGATTTTCGTCGCGGAAGTGGCTGAGGAGGTGATACTGGGATTGGATGCCCTCAGGAGCCATGGGGTGACGGTCGACGTCGGCAAGAAGGTCCTGCGGCTCAACGGAGATTTTATACTCCGTCAACCAGAAGAGCGCCTTGGAATTTGCAGGGTCGTCTTGAGCGAAGACGTGGTTGTCCCCGCGAGGAGCGAGGTGGTGGTGACGGTGCGACTGGAAGGCCAGAGAACCAGGAACATGATGCTGGACCAGAAGACGCCTGTACACGGACTGTAGGGAGCCAGGGCATTGCTGCAGTGCCGAGAGGAGGTGCCAGTGAGACTGCTAAATCCAACGGACACCGATCACGACGTCCAGGCCGGGATGGAGTTGGGAACGTGTGAGCCCGTGGTGAGCGTAACAGCAATCGACAGGATACAGGAGCCGGTGCCGACTCAACACCTGGGGCCCCGGCTAGAAGGCCTACTGGAGAGGGCGGCCGACCACCTGACCGCAGAATAGCTGGAGAAAGTTCGACAACTGCTAAAGCGATACCAGAGCGTCTTCAGCCAAGGC
Organism: Mantis religiosa; assembly: GCA_030765055.1. Classification (NCBI taxonomy): domain Eukaryota; kingdom Metazoa; phylum Arthropoda; class Insecta; order Mantodea; family Mantidae; genus Mantis; species Mantis religiosa. The sequence goes on along the minus strand of JAUKNK010000112.1, from coordinate 3,396,276 downwards.
GACAGTGACAACGGCCGCACGGACAAAGTGCTTCACGGCATCGACACAGGGAACGCCCGGCCTATTCGGCAACCACATAGACGCGTTCCGCTGGCGAAGCAAGGGGTGGTACCTGACATGCTGGAGCACATGAGATCCAGGGGAGTGATTGAAGAGTCTGACAGCCCTTGGTGTTCCCCTGTAGTCTTGGTGACAAAGAAGAACGGCGAGCTGCGCTTCTGCGTAGACTACAGAAAGTTGAACGCTGTCACCCAGAAGGACTGTTTCCCCTTACCCCGGATTGACGACACTCTGGACACGCTAGCTTGTGCACAGTGGTTCTCGACCCTGGACCTGAAGTCAGGCTACTGTTAGGTAGCTCTAGACCCAAGAGTCAAGGAGAAGACCGCATTCTCGACTGGCCAAGGGCTCTGGCAGTTCACAGATATGCCCTTTGGCCTCTGCAACGCACCAGCTACCTTCCAACGCCTCATGAAGTCAGTGATGAGAGGGCTGACTTACGATGCCTGCCTGCTATACCTGGACGATATCATCATCGTCGGGAAGACTTTTGAAGATCACCTCGAGAATCTGAGTAAGGTGCTACAGAGACTGCAGGCGACCAACTTGAAGCTGAACGCGAAGAAGTGCCAGCTCTTCCGCAAGGAAGTGAACTACTTAGGCCACATAGTCTCAGCAACCGGAGTGGCCACAGACCCAGAGAAGACACAGGCTGTGAGAGATTGGCCTCGCCCAAAGGATAAGAATGAGTTGCGCAGTTTACTGGGGCTGTGCAGTTATTACCGCTGCTTCATAAAGGGGTTCTCCAACATCGCAAAACCCCTCACCCGCCTGACAGAGGAACACCGGCCTTAGGTGTGGACGGAGGACGCCGAAAACGCTTTCCAGCACCTAAAGGAGACCCTGTGCAGTGCTCCAATTTTGGGTTTCCAACAACCGGGTGGCGCCTTCATTGTGGACACCGGCGCCAGCGACCATTGCACTGGAGGTGTCCTATCGCAGATGCAGGCTGGCCAGGAGCGGGTGATAGCCTACTACAGCAAGACGCTATCCAAGGCAGAGATGAACTACTGCGTCACCCGACGAGAATTATTGGCGGTAGTAAAGACCTTGGAGCACTTCCACAAGTACCTGTACGTTCAGCCATTCCACATGAGGACTGACCATTCCGCCCTAACCTGGCTATTGAGCTTTAAGAACCTGGAAGGCCAGACAGCACATTGGGTCCAGAGGCTGCAGGAGTACGACTTCACCTCGGAACATCGTAGTGGGAAGAGCCACGGTAACGCAGACGCTATGTCCCGAAGACCCGGTCCAGAAGAGTGCGGCAAGTGCACAAGAGTGGAAGAGAAGGAGCGTGCCGCAGCAGTCCGAGTAGTTGTGGCAGTGCCTTCGGAAGGCTGGGATAGCGCAGGCCTGAGGAGGGAGCAGCTGGCGGACGCAGACTTGGGGCCACTCTTGAGGGATGTGGAGGCAGGGACGAGACCAACCTGGGACGACATCGCACAGAGGAGCGCCACCTACAAGTCGTACTGGGCCCAATGGGACTGGTTGAAGACCAAAGAGGGCGTGCTGTTCCGGTATGGGAGTCAACCGATGGGAAGACGCAGAGAGAACAGTTGGTACTTCCCCGAAGTAAGGTCCCGGAAGTCTAGGAGGAAGTGCACGCCGGTACTTCGGGAGGACACCTGGGAGCGAACCGAACAATTGACAAACTACGGCAGCGCTACTACTGGCTGAGACTCCGAGCAGATGCTGAGAGATGGTGCCGTCAGTGTCACGTGTGCGCAGCGAGTCGTGGTCCCCAGACTAGGAGCCGGGGTCGCATGCAACAGTACAACGTCGGAGCGCCATTCGAACGGATCGCCGTTGACATTGCTGGACCGTTCCCAGTTTCCGACCGAGGCAACAAGTACCTAATGGTGGTCGTGGACTACTTCACCAAGTGGCCAGAGGTGTATGCCATCCCAAACCAAGAGGCAAGTGGAGCAAGTGTTCTGTCGATTTGGGGTGCCGTTAGAGCTACACAGTGACCAGGGTACCAACTTTGAGTCCAACCTAATGAAGGAGGCACTACAAAGGCTTGTGGTGAACAAGACCCGCACGACGCCTCTACATCCCCAGTTGGATGGCATGGTCGAAAGATACATCAACACCTTAGAGGAACACCTGAGGAAGGTCGTGGCCAGCCATCAGCGAGACTGGGACGTCAAGGTGCCACAGTTCTTGCTGGCCTTCCGCTTGTCTACACACGATACAACTGGAATGACGCCAGCCAGCTTAATGTTTGGCCGAGAGTTACGCCTCCCTTGTGACCTGGCTTTTGGAAGCCCTCCGGAGACGAAGCAGCCGGTGACCGAGTATGTGGAGAACCTGGTGGACCACCTCCATGACATGCACGAGATGGCTCGCCAGAACATCCAGAAGGCGAGCGACCGCATGAAGACCAGATATGACAGGCAAGCCAACAGCCAAGGGTTCCAGCCAGGTGACCTGGTCTGGTTGTACCTTCCTACGCGGACCAAGGGACGCTGCCCGAAACTTCAGCAGCCATGGCAAGGGCCGTACCGGGTGGTGAAGAGGATAAATGACGTGGTCTACTGCATCCAGAGGGTGCCCCGAGGAAAGATGGTGGTACACCTGGATCGTCTAGGCCGCTACGATGGTGCTGTTTGGGACGACCAGCTTTGAGGAGGGAGCAGTGTCACCCAATTATCGGAAAGCCCGACCAATGGCAGCTGAGAAGGAACCAGAGGCATCCGAGCCCCACCCACCCATTAATCTCAGTCACTAGCTGAGGGTATGATTAGGAAGTGTCACTTGTCGCTGGCCGCCCCTTTCCCCTTCCCGTGCCGTCTGGAACCTTCGCGGTGATTCACTGAAAATGAGAGACTTCTGGAAAACAGTGATATTCCTATAAAAAGGGCTGCAATGAGTGAGGTCAGTCAGTTCTTGGCGAACTGCGAGGAGCGCCCAGTGAGGGGACGGACTGCATACGTGCGTCGGAGCAGCTTACGTAATTGCGAGTACAAGTGGAACTGTAAGGGACCAACCGGTGGATCGTAATTTTGTGCATTACGTAATTCTGTACAATTGGCAAGTGTTCAACTGTAAGTCGGTGGAAATAAAGAACATTTTTGAGTGGTGCAATTGGACTTTTCATTTCACGAACCCACAAAATCACAATATTTAATTTGATTTGGTTAGCTCTCTTCGAAACATTGCCGTTTTGTTAGAGAAGCAGAGCGTCAGTTGTCTACAACGCAGACTATCTTTTGTGTAGTTGCCTACACCATGCAATCTAATCAACAAGAACAAAGCATATCAAGTTCACATTCTAACAATCCTGTGGAGATTGCTACTACATCCCGTTCAGTCTTACATCCACCCAAGTGAGTTCATAAACGTCCACTCGAAGAACTCAACCAAGATGATGCTTCTAATTCAGAGGGTTCTGTATTTTGTAATGCAGACTTCGAGGGGCAACATGCTCCGTCCTTTTACCTCTTGACCTAAAATACAAGGTCCACTACGCAAAACTTATATCCTACATAATCCTATCTGTGATACCTTATTGACGATGGACACGCAGTAACAAATTCAAGGCTGACTATGGCCTGCCAGCAGTGACGGACCGACGGGTGGATGGAGCAAGTTTATTTATTTAACATTTTTCTGTATATATTTAATTCATAGCATTAACATCTTATGACTGTCTTGACAAGAACGACCACGGAGTATAAAAGGTTCTCATTTCTGTAAACATTCAAAGCATTGTAACCATATGGCAGTGTGAAGAAGTGATGGGCCAAATCAGATACTTTTAGAAATCGAAACTTACATTCAAAAATCACTACTCGGATCCTAAGCTTATGTACTGCTAGACGAACCGTATAATCTTATACCGTAAAGTCCTTTTGTGGGCAAGGGATCAAAAATTGAATGACATATGAGAGACATGACATCCAAAAACTAACAAGAAATATTTCCGAAATGTTAACGCAGAAAATGTATTTTACGTAAGGTATATGTACCTCTTAAGGATATTTACATCTATTCATTGGTGATATATTTCTTATGCTTTACCACTTATAAAAGGTTCAGTAGTGGTGAACTGTTCTTTGGCGGTAATTTCCAGATTATTCAAGATGTCTTCTTCATTTCTGATAAAAATAACTTGAACATATGGTATTTTAATCAAAATCTTTAGAGCCATTTTGATAAAATTAATACTTTTGAGAAGTATTTTTTTTTTGTAAAGAATTGTATAGTGTAGAAAATTTTCTTGAAGCTCTTCTTATCCTCTCCTTTGAAGACACTGAAATGAAACACTAAATATGGCATTTAGCATGCTTTAATTGCTACATATATATATATATATATATATATATATATATATATATATATATATATATACTTTTCTCTATGTACTATGTACATGAGTGTAGAGAAGTAAAACTGAATGAATTCCCATTTGAGATAAGTGTAAGTATTGCAATATTCAGGCGGTTAATAAGGAGCACATCCGAAATGGTCCATTTGAAATGCATTTGCCACAATTGTGTACTTAAACGGGATCTGCATCTTTATGTATTATACAATTTTGTCTATATCTTTCCATTTGGCAATTATTCAACAGTCTTCCAGAATGAACAGAAGTTTTTAGGATATTCCGACAAAATTCGATACGTTTATTCCTTTGTTACTGAAATATCTAAAGCATAAGGTATTTTAATCAATATAGTTAAAGCCATATTTGGGAATATCCAAAATTTCGTTGACAGGCAAACGCTGTGGTGGTGACTTCATATTTTGTATTTCTTTTATTGTGCTTAATCCCATATCCTTCTTATATTTTGTATTATTAGGCACCGCTGAGCAGATGGTGCAGTTGCATGCTCCAAGGAAGGAGTATTTCCTGTGGACAACAGTACTACCTAGGTTTTGTGGGTAGTATGTAGCCCATTGTTAACGGTGTGCTGGAGGTAGATATCTGTTATTACTATAGAGAGTAGGAGCTAGCTTCTACTAGCTCTAATCTAAGAAGCAGAACTGAACTTTGTTGGTGAAGTATTCAATAATGTATTGTGCACCGACGCCAGATGACATTTATAGCATCGAATCTTCCGTCGTTTTTAGGAACTCGATTACTCACAAATTTGAGTCTTTACCTTCGTTTCGATGAAAAATCTGAAAATCTATGAAAATAAGTAGAAAGAGAAAATGTCTTGCAATATTGATAGAACTCAAGTATTTTTTTTATAAATCATATTTATTTAATAAATCGTATTATAAGTTTTCTATAAATTTAAAATCTTTGCATTGAAGGGATTTTCTGTGGATCACTTATGTGGTATTCAAAAGTCTAGTAAGATAACATTCTCTATTGATAAAATAAATTTTGTTCATTTGTAAGGCATGTTCTGAAATGTGTTACATTCGCTCCTTAAAGAATCCTGTATCCGGCTATCGTTGTACATCACTAGTCATTTCTTATTTTTATTGTACTCACAACAATCACGCTAATGATAGAAAGAAAAATAACAATACACAATAGACCACGAAGGTGGTCTGAAAAGTTTCCTATCTTAACATAAAGATGGCAGCACTCGTAAATAAAAGTTAGTAAATTTCCTTATTCGTCTGTTCACAGTTACTCACCTAAGTTTCAGCCATTTTAGACGCTCAGTTGTTATGTAACAGTCGTTTGAGTAACTTGATGTGAGTGTTTTTATGAAAATGGATAAAATCGAGAATCAAGCTGTCATTAAACATTTGCTTTTGAAAGGCAATACGCCTACGCAAATCAAAGATGAGTTTGATTCTGTGTGTGGGGACTCCGCACCATCATTTACCATAGTGAAATTTTGGACAGCTGAATTTAATTGTGGCCGTAAGAGCTTGGGAGACGTTGAACGTTTGGGACGTCCAAAAACTGCAACTACTGACGATAAAATCGCCAAAGTTAACCAAATGGTGCTAGACGACCGCCGAATTAAATTGAGAGAGATGGCAGAGGCTATGAACATCTCAAAAGAACGTGTTTGTCAAATTAAATCAACATTTGGACATGAGAATGCTGTCCGCACGTTGGGTGCCGCGTTTGCTCACGTTAGACCAAAAACGTGTTCGAATGAACATTTCCAACGCCCTGTTGGCGCAGTTTAGGCGCAATAAATCCGAGTTTCGGCGCCAATGAATTACTGTGGATACGCAATTATATGCCCGAAATAAAAATACAGTCCAAACAGTGGTTCATAAACCTAGCATCTTTATCATATCTAGAAGGCGAGCATAAATACTGAAAACGTACTTACATTACACATTTTTCTGCCTTGCTTTCTGATGGTGGACAGACAGTAGATGCCATTTGCATTAGTTATAATCCACTATTGTGCTATGTAATGCATTTATTAGTCCAACTATTATTTTTTTAGTAGTATACTTATTTATTGCTCCATTTGTAAGAGTTATTAATATTTAGATAGGATATTACATTGATCTCACATTGGGAACCCAAAGAGAATACATTTTGGGCAACTGCTGAACTGGGCCCTGGTGCTTCTGCAATTAGGACAGCTTTGTCTTTCCATAATCAACAGTAATGAGCTAAACAATTGCTATGAAATGACGAAGATATATGTCTCTGTTGCAGACGTTACAGAGCTTACACAAAGTTTGGAAACCTCCAGTGATGTGGTTCCAGTAATAGAAATTGAGGTAAGAATTCATTTCATATTGTCACATATGTGATATAGGTATGTTTTCTAGCACCCAATGGTTGACAATGAAATCATTAGTCTTCTTGCACTCCAATAATTTTCATAATCGTTGTGTATATTGTGAACCCTATGTACAGTTTTGAAGATGATTGTAGTTCATTTTTAGAATACATAGTGGACAAACTGGGGACCAGTATATTCCATTTCTATGTTAAATTACTATTTGTAAGGTTTTGCGATGAAGAACATATGTTAATAAAATTAATGCTCTTGTGGTTAAAAATACTTATGATGTAGTACCATTTTCGAACTTACAAACGACTCTCATGGTAACAAATAATTTTAACATTTGGGTACTCTCTTCACTGATAAATATATAGTGTGTCATGCTATTAATTCTTGTTGGCTGATATTTTTAAATTGCTAAGAGGTTTATTTCAAGTTCAGGTTCCAAAAGGTGTCAAATGAGGATAGTTTTTGCTACAGTTCAAGTTTGTGCCAATCCACGTTTTGATACACTTTCTCAGTATTACTAATGTTGACAACGGTTATAAAAATATTACAAAATCATAGATCCAGAAGCAGGGAAAGCTTGACATATAACAATATGGAAATCAAAATTTTAATGTAAGATTATAATTTTCTGCCCCCGGTTTACTTTCTACAAATGTAATTATATTTAAATGAAATGCTGTGTATGTATGGAGTACCTTTTTGTTCTTTCCTTTCTTAATGGCAGAAAGGCAGTATTTTTCTTTAACTATATTTGGGCATGTGCACAAATCTCGTTAAACAATAACTTTGCCTGTAGTAGAGCTATATTTATTGCATATAAAGCAGGTATACTGAGTGAGAAAGTACAATAAATTAAAAAAATACATGTTGCTGATATACAATTACACAACAATTTCTCTTATTCTCTCCCTCACACACGCTCACACCTACATATTATGTATTACAATAATTATACCATGATTTCTCTCAATGTCTCACACACATAATCCATTTGAAAGCAAATTAACACTTTTTTTCTTTGCTACAAGAGTTCCAGCTACAGGAAGCAACAGCAGCTATGCCAGCAGAAGAAGCTGAGATTCATGAGATCAACTCTACGCCGAAAAGGTGGCAGCAATGCAGGATGCCACCCAAACCCAAACCTGCAACAAGCATAGTTGATGCTTGTGAAAAGCGAGTTGACGTTCTCACGACACAGTTGGACCTCATTAGAAAGGAGCATCAAAAGACAATGGAAATAAAAGAGTACAAGTTATTGGTCCTAAAAGAAAAACCAAAATACTAAGGAAATAAAAACAGTGTGTAAATAAATCTTATATGAATAAATATACATACGTACCTTAACTAAAGTGTTGATTAATTATTACCTGTCTCACTGCTCTTCCTGATACTTGCGGCAGTACTACCTCTCTGCCTCCCGGCTGTACGTACCTGGGTCGACATCGGGACTCCTTCCTCGGTCTCCACGTCGTCATCGGCTGCTTGCTTTACCCTGGGCTCTAGCGGCTTCTCTTACATGGATTCTTCTTTGGGTTCTCAGGAGTTATGGTTGAGACAACACAAATCAACGATGATCACTTAACTGCTTTTATTTGTCCCCGGGCACTTAATTAACTGCACTTCCGGCGGACATTTTATAGTACATTTTATTGAACGCGGTACTTCGTCGAACACACCTGACGGATGTATACAATACTGCAATGAGCAATGAGCAATAACTGAGCAACCACTGAGCAACAACTGACTAACAACTGAACAACTGAGGGATGAATAGGGGTTGCCACCCTCTTATATACATGCAGTACGGCGTCACCATGAAAAACTAAGGGTATATTGACCTGTATAACGATACGTAACATAGCTAGCATACCATTCCCTTGTCAAACATCCGCTCGTTCTAGAAAGATTCTTATACAGGTTGTAACAAAAGGGTGTGTCAAAAGTTTGAGAACATTTTTCTTGCAGCTATAGAATAAAAATGTTTTATGAACATAGACCCAGTCGTTTCTTTCCTTTATACAACACTTTTTCTTCAGCTTAACCTCATATAACAATACTCAGTAACAGAACCGTTGGAAAACAGGAAATCGCAGCACATGTTCAAAATGACCTCCGTTAGCTCCAATGCATCCGTCGTCCCGTCGTCGATGGAACTCTCAAATGCGCTGAGTTAGGCCTGGAGAACTTCATATTGTCTGGCAGCCTTCCACAATACGAGCACGAACAGTCTCTTCATCTGCAACAAGAGATTTCAGATATGTCCACAAATAAACATCTAGTGGGTTTGTCAAGACAAGCGTGTAGGCCAGGGAATTGGTCCACCTCTTCCTATCCATCTACCAGGAAGCCTGCTATTCAGCAATAGACAGACAGATAGCTTGAAATGAGGAGTAACTCCATCGTGCATGACCTGAATACCGATGCCTAACAAGTGGGCTACGTACTGTACTGTAGCACAACGACAACAACGGTGAAATGGATCACCTCTGCTAATTTAAGCAGATTAAAGACAAATATTTACTAGTGTACAATTAAACCACTGTTCTGTTGTAGGATTATGGCAATTACATATTACACATCTCATCGTGTAAGAGAGTTGTAGAGAAGGCACTTTACCATGGAAACGAAGAAATTTTGGATCTACGTTCATATAAGAGTTTTTTATCCTGTATATGCAAGAAATGTTTTTCCAAGCTTTGACATGCATTTTTGCTACAACCTGTATACTTACTGAACATTAATGTTTCACAAAATTATCGACGTCGAAATTTAAATAAAAAATTGTCATTCGATTTCTTAATTATTTGTATGACCCACTCATGCCAGCTCTATTCCATTCCACCGAAAATTTTGAGATGAAATTTCAAAGGAAGTATAATCGTTACTTGTTCTACCATGCACAAATTAAGCACACAAGGTACTGCATTCCACCTTGAAATTCGGTACCGAAATATCACTGGAAATATATGTTTTGAGACTATATAATAAAAGAAATAAAGGTATACCTTTAAAAAGGATTTCCATATGTGTATATAAGCGCCAAAACTTCAAAACGAAAAATTGATTATACAGGATGCTTCAAAAGGTTACCGAAAAACTTAAGAAACAGAAAGAGAAGACAGAATAGAGAAACTTTCGACTAGGGATCAAAGTTCCCAAACACGATCCCGATTCAATACCATTGATAATACTGTTAAGCCATAATACACTTTATTATACACAGGTTTCAGTGTAGCAGGCTAATACAGTGTTACAGATATTGAACCGTCGAATAAAGCTTTGGCGTACTCTCTGAAATACCACAGTCATGTGCAAAGGTTCGTCAGATGCCACACCTATTCTGGCTAGTAGTGTTTATGGATCGTCCACTGGTGTGTGATATACTACAGCTTTGATAAGCCCCGCACAAAAAAAATAATAATAATCGAGTGGCATTAAGTCCAGAAACGGGCTGGCCATGCAAGCGGCCCTCCTCTTCTGATCCAACGTTCGGAATATTTGCGCACTTAGAAGCACCGCACGTTGACATCAAAATGTAGTGGCGCTCCATCCAGTTGCATTCACGCAACATTATGTTTCTCAGTAACCTTTTGAAGTATCCTGTAAAAGAAGCTTGTAATTTAAGTTCAATGTCTTCAAATAATGTGGCACGAAGATTTTATAAAAAGAATAGAAAACATAATCTTCCTTTCTAAAGTACTCTTCACATAAAAGTTGTTTCCAAAAATTTGTCTTTCTCAAGAACTGTCTAATAATTTTGATTAAACTACAATACATTTCAGATATTTTCATGTGAAATGAATTGTATACTTTAAATATTTTTGGGAATATCCTCTGAAGTCTTTAATTTTAACGACTTTTGCATAACTGGTAAACCGTAAGAATTGATAAAATCTTACTATATAAAATAATTTAGTTTTGTTTAAATATACACTTTATGTTACATATTTTTTTTTTTTTTGAATTTAATCATTTCCCAGGCATTCCTTTTCATTGGTTTGAATTTTCTCACTCTTATAATATTCTAATACAGAAGTACGTTATGCTTTTAATCTATTTGCTATGCAAAGAGATCGTAATATCAAAGGCATCACATAGGAACAAACTCTTGAAGATTTCATTGCAGCTTAAAGCCTAGAGTATTCCGCGATTCCACTTGTATCTACAATAAAATATGCAATAAAACCAGTTCTATAAATGTTCACACAAAATAGAAGAATAAGCCTTTGTACAGCTTGCACCGAAGTACAGAAAATCATGTGAGTATAACACACCAGATTTCTGTAAGTGAACGTACAAATTACAACTGTAAATCCATGTATTTATTATTTAAGTAAACAGTGAAGCAGATATATTTTCTAGACGCAGAATATTAGTATAAATCGTTATTATTTCTGACTATATTTACTCTAAAATTGTTTAGAAATAATTTTCTAGCTAAGCCATTCCATAATAGTTTATGATAGCCATGGAATTCTATACCTCTATGCCCGCAATATTTTGCGAGTTGGAAAACAAAAATTAACTTGTGACGTAAAAGTATGACCACCGCTTCTGAAATTTGCATATAACCACGGAGAAATAAATGTCACTAGGGCTGTGTTGCTTAATTTGCAATCAATTCTTAACCGAAGTTTTATCGATTAGGATCAAGTGAATGTGAGAATTACTTTTTATAATGTATAATGGACATACGTAAAGTTTCAATAAATAGGGAAATTCGTATTTGTGTACCTTTTGAAATACAAATGCAGAAAGAATTTTGGATGAAGGAGATGAACGGAATTTGCATTACAAAGGTCAATATCACGTGAGAGATTGCTCAACATCGATAAATCTGTGTTGGTGTGTGTACCGGTCGACTGTAATGCAATGTATACCAAGGTTGCCATTAAAAATTACTCCACATCTCCAAGAAATTCCGAGCTGAAGATTTCAAAAGACCTGACCTACCAGGCCACAACTCACATTCCGTGCAATTAAGATGCACAAAACGTCTTAAGTAAGCTCACGTTCACAAATATTATGTTTAACAATCATAACTCTCCCTACATCTTAAAATTTATTTCTCTAACTCTCCCACAGGTTATTTACACTAATCTATATTAACGATCTCCATACCTACATGTTTCATAGGGACTTAACCTAGCTCATCATCCTTCTAGTATTTAACATATTTTTGTTAAAATTGTGTATTTTTATGTAGCAACTCTAACCCTAATATACCACTGTGTAAAATAGGGTTCATAAATCTGGATAAATAAAACAAAAAAACCTAGCTCATCAAAAGAGTAGCTGTAACGCAATCTATAGGGTTACACAAAAGATGCACTATAAACAGCATTTTATTAAATCCAATGTAATGTAACACATCAAAACACCATTTGCTAATAATACAATTTACTTATTACTTAGTAGCTTAACTTATGCAAACATTTAGAACACAACACAACTGAAATGCACTTAGCACTGTCCTCTAAACTGTACTCGGCTCAACTGTCAACTGTCCTGAACTCTCCCCTGGCGCTAGCCAGCTCCTTATGTGGGTTTAAAATACAAAAGGAACGTTCTGGAAAAGCTACCTACTCGACATGACCAAACCGGGCCCTCTGAAGCAGAGAAATAGCACATAATGGTCATTGTTCTGGGAGAGGCCAGTCATTAGCTGCACCTTGGCCCAGGTACCCTGGCGAATATGCACTAAACCCGGCTGCTGTGGCTAGCTTCACAGCCCAGTAGCAATATGTACACTGTTTCAATATTCGATCTGGCTTGATTATCATATATCAAAACTCTAAGTCAGTTTACAACATTTTGTCTCAATTCATATTTTGCAACAAGTAGTTGTAAAAGAAAACAAATGTTTTCATAGTATATTCATTAATTTAAAAACTGTCTCATTGTGCTAAATATTTATATACAATTACGTGTAAGGCTAGAGCTGCATTGTTGGTTGAGGCATCATCTATTGTTTGTGATTTTTATATTACACTGTGATTGGCCGTTATAACAATGTTGCTTATGTATCGTTCTATGTAACTTAACCTATTTTTCTAAGCCATAATAATTAGTTACCAAAAATGGTTTTAGTTAATTATACAAATAATAGCATCATTATAAAATCTATTATTACACATACTTTACTTTTTTTCTGCGTCGACTCGTTACTTTTTATACATTTTAAACAGGTGGCCCGTAGCTCAGTTGACAGAGTTCCTGTCTGCTGCGTGAGGGGTCATGGATTGATCGCAGGCTGGGGAGAGGGAATCTTCTGCAGCAAAGATCTAATGTATAAAACTCAGAAACGCACCAAAAATAGGCTAAGACTTTATCCATATGTTACATGTTCCAAGGTATAAATGAAGCTGAGGTATAAATGGAACAAAAAGAAGGTAATGATACATATCTAAAACATTTTTGATACCAAAAACATTTATTTGAAGTAAACTGTGTGCTTTAAAGGAATCTACACTTCTTTGTTCACAATACTTTTTGTCTATCTTTTAAGGTTCGTTAGCTAAAATTATACAAAACTTCTTCCGAATAAAAAAGGACTTCACAGGATATTTTTAGAGAACTTATGATATGCAATTTGTCATAGAGATACCCTAAATATGTGGTATTTTAATCAAAACGGTTGGAGACATTTTTGAAAAAAAAAAATCGAAATAATTTTTATGTAAAGGGTAGACTGGAGTAGGATGATTTATTCGAAATCTTTTTAAAATACAGTACCTAGATACCAAGTTTGGTATTCACGCACACACATACACAACAACAACAACAAAAGCAACAACACACCGTTTATCTCATGGAGTTGAGGATGTGAACAGTACAATTTTACATCAGCTATTACTTATTTCTCATGTTCTGATTTATAATTTTTTCACATTTTATACTGTAACCGTTTTTAAAGAAAGCTGACCCCTATATGAAGATTTCTATTTTAACAGTTGATACTAAAATGTTATGTAATGTAATTGTAATAATAATACTAGTTAAATATATTGCGTAGTAAATGGATCTTTATTATAGCTATGATAGTTGATATAGATGAGTAATATATCAAGATTTTGTTGAAACATTTCTTATATTGCTCAAAAATCTACGAAAACTATTAAATCTTTATCACTAACACCTTCTTTTAATATTACGGTATGAGTAGATTGATGAAATTTGATTTTCAATTCTTTGGACTCTTGTTTATTATGCTTAAACCTTGTACTTTCCTTACAAAAATCTGCTTTTAACACACAAAGCACAATCCGGCTCTTAAATTGCTTCTAACGGCCCTCTAATCACTACTTTACCATCGTTAAAACATTGGATTGTGTTTCAAACTCCAATTTTATTAATTCCTTCTTTTCAGCAATTTTTACCTCTCAAAATGGTTCTTGAAACACATTGTGCATCTTAGATTTAAATATTCAACAAAATTTCAAGAACTATGGATTTAGAAATTGTTGTGCCTTAATTAAAAACCAGTTTATTTCAACTTATTTCCATAAAGCTCACAGACAAAGTTAAAAACTTAATGATATGTGTACAACGTTTTTCCCTATTATTATCATTATTATTATTATTATTATTATTATTATTATTATTATTATTATTATTATTATTATTATTATTATTATTATTATTATTATTATTATTATTATCATCATCATCATCATTATTATTTTGAAATTTACGTGTTCCAACGTTAAGTCATATGGGACGATGAATGTAATTGATGAAATAATGCTCAAATGAGTCCAGGGTCCATGGAGCTTAGAGTTATCAGACATTCGTCCCAGAAATAACCTTATCCTGATAACTCACCCTGACCGAGATTCGAACTCGAGACCTCTTGAACGTGAGTCAGACACGCTACCATCTACGCTACCAAGGCGGGATAATTAAACTTAAGAAATTCCTGCTCAAAACTAATTTAAAAATGTTGTGAACAGTATGATAAGCGTTGGGTCCAAGGAGCAAAATTTAAGGATGTTCTTGGATTTATTATTTTATTTATAGTTCTATTAAAAATAATTGCATGATTAGTTTTGGTGCACAAATTCATGTAAATGTTTTGGCCTTATAAATCGGCAACTCTGACTTATTAATCTGTTATTTGCTATTAAGGGACGCTGGGAGTAATATTTCAAATTTCCATAGTTTTTAAAGGATATAGCTGAAATTTTTATGGTGATTATGGTGTTCTTAAGCTAATATAAATAAAATATTTCATTCAACTTGGATAAATACTTTTTTGAACCATGAACTATTTTATACATTTTAATATTGCATACTCAAAATGCCACATCCTCTCAAAATTTGAGTAAGCCAATTGTCCTTTTTGGAATTGGAGCTTTGAACCACGCAAAAAGGAACGTTGGGATTATTTCTATGAATTTGGCGAGTGAATTATTACAATTAGCTTAAAATATCAGAAATTTATGGCTTGACAATTTACCATTTTTATGAAATAAATTGTTATTGGTGTTACAATATTTGTCTCCGTATACTTTTACAGTGGTTAATTCTACACATTTTGGATAGTGTTCAAGTTAGAAAAAAATCCAGTCGCGTGGGACCTTCTGAATGTGTGAAAATGTAATTTTAAGAAAAACGCTGTTAGGCCAGAAAACACTTTATGCCACATTCTGTATTTGTGTAACCTTTTTGCAACCTGGAGATTTTTTCTTACTTATTGCGGTGTGTTTTGTGCTCTCGTAGATTTGTCTAACATCTTTGAAGCAGCTGCTAAATATCTTTAACCCCTTATCACAGATTTTGTTCGTAAGAAGCTCAATAACTCAAATTGAAAGCAGAAACACCGTTTAATTCCATATTTTCCAGCCGCTTCTTAGAATTAAACAGTGGCGGCTCGTGCCGGAAAATAACAGCATGCTGCGGGAAAAAGATCCATGCAGCTCACCTAGTTTCAAAAAATGAAGTTCATGCGCCCATGTTCTTTCATGCTATAAAACAAATTTCTACTTACTTTCGCTTTTTGCTCAATTTTGAGATAGGGTATTTGACGCACTAATATTTTTATACCAACCCTTTCTTCTAATGATCGCCTTGGAAAGGGAATTTTCAGTTCATTAACCATGTTCATTAGTTTTGGTTAAAGTTTTTGTTACTCATGCATTGAATAAAATGAACTTATAACATGTTTTACACTCACACACAAAATAAAGAAACATATATCAGCCACTAAGTAACGTTACGCAAAGAAATACTTGGATACGATGCGAGCATGCGAACCACATGCACTTGTTATGGGGGATTCTCGTTATGGTCGTGGGAATGGAGTGTCGTGCCAACATGATAGGTGCATCACAAACAATCTGACTTGTGATTTAATAACCATTAGGTATTGAATCTGTTGACGTAAGTAGGGCGGAATTAGTTTCTAGAACTAAAATATAAAGCAATGATATATTGTTAAATGATATTCAATGCACATTCAAGTTCTACAGCTATAACCCTACTTCACCGTGCCGCGAATGATCACCACGCAACAACCCAGATGCTGCAGGAATTTGTGAGAAAATCTAAGGAACTTAGGACATAAGGGAGGCAAGAGGGGAAGGTTCTACGCATGCGCCATAACTGATACAGAGCTTGCTGGCTCTCAGCACGTTGACGTCACGGATGTCTTCCATTAGTTAAGCAGGTGTTTTCCATGCATCAACAGTTCATTATTGATCATCCTCGATTTCTTATACTTACAAAAATGCATTGTTATTTACATGGTCTTTTAAAATTTCTACATTGCCATTTATAAAACAGAAAAGAGCGTGCCGCAGCACTGCAGACGTAAGGACGAGCCACCCCTGGAAATAAACATTTCTTTTTGCACAGCTTTGCAAATTAATGAATGAAAACTTTTATGTAAATTGTGTGTCTCCCCACCCCATGTAAACAGGGTACCATTTGTTCAAAGAAACCTAATTTTTTTATATGGGGAACAATCCTGATCATAGTATTATCGAACTAAACATGCATCTTTGAATGGCTCTGCGAAGTCTCACCACAAGCTATGATTTTATTTTTAAAAAATAATATATTTCAATAAAATATAATAATTTATTAGAAAAGCACTTATCTTTTTAATAAATTGTAAATTCTTAAAGGATATATATTTTTGGCGCGTTTTCTATTGGTGATGTAGTAGCATTTCCATTCAAGAAGGGGTTTATATAAACGCGAACGTCATATTGTTTCCCTCTCAACCAGAGTGTTGCGAGGCATCTATTACACTTACTTCATTCATTTCTGAAACACAAGTTCCTCTTAGTCACTGTGGCGGGAAAAACACCTACACGGAGGTCCATCCGAGGTGGTGTCCCCGAAGGTTCTGTGTTATCCCCGACGCTCTATAACGTTTACGTGGCTGACCTTCCCCCGAACAGCACGTCACTATTGCACAATATGCTGACAATGTGCTTTTATTTTGCACAAATAGACACCCAAGCAGGGCCTTCAACCCCATACAATGACACTTCGGCCTTCTCCCAGAATGGTGCACGCTTTGGCGATTGTCCATCAACACGGAGAAAAGCCAAGCTCATGTTCATCAAGTGCCGCATACCCGCAAACTTCCCCAGATTTACCTACTTTAGGCAAAGGATCATGTGGAAAAATTCCATCAAATACTTGGTAGTGAAACTGGAGTTGTGCGGTGCTTCGGCATCGCTATACTCTGTGTGGGTGTCTGTTATGTCTGTTCCCCTGAAGTTGCGCCTTTTTCAGGCTCTAGCCCTCCCTATCATGCTCTACGCATGTGAAGTCTGGGGTATGGCTGCAGGCTCTAATCTGCCACTGCTCCAACTTGTACAGAATAAATGCCTTCGGATTATTTATTCTACATGCACAAGGTTCCCCGTGAGGCTACTTCACGAGGCTTCATCCCTCCGTTATGTATAGGATGAAATTAGGCGCCGGGGCGCAAATTTTACGAGAGTTTACCTCAACATCAGAGCGCCCTAGTTAGATCTCTTGGGGACTATTTACCATCTGAACGTCGCTTAAAGCGATACCGGCTACCCCGCATGGCTTGCGGACACTGCCGGAAACAATAAAGCACTCATTCCAGCCTAACCAAAATTAAAATCACCCAAGATTTTTGTCCAGATACCTAAATGTATACTTTTCCTGGTTTATTAACTAATTCACCAGCGGTCCACGAGGGCCGTCGCACCCAAGTCTGCAGCCATTGAGGAGCAGCATGCTGTCTCCTTTCTTTCCCCTACCTAATTTTCACCCCAACACCCTGCAACATCCACATCCCGTCACTACGTGGTTAAGCTCTATCCAGAGCAGATACACGAATAACCCACCTCGGGCTGTTCCTCAGCCTGCCAACTGCTACGAGAAAAGTACCCCTCTTTCCAGGTGATATCAAGGAAGTTGTTTGTGTGTGGTAGTAGACTGGAAGTATTTTGTGGGAAAAATATGTGAAAGAGATTATCGGTAGAACAGTGCAATTAGTTTTATTTTTAAAATTATTTTGAAAGTAGTTGTGATTGCCGAGGTATATAAAGCGTTTTGTTTTCTTGGGGAAGACAAATTGTAAAAGTAGCGTCCTCCACAATATGTCTTCTCTCGGGGAAGACGAAATGGATGTGTCACGTCACATGCAAACTTTTCTGAACCGGTAAGTGCACCAAGTTAAAATATTCTTTAGAGAACTTGCGTTTTTATGTATTATTTGCTATTAAACTAAGTGGCGTATTCGACAACATATAAGAGTAATTACGGATAATTAAAATTCATCTAAAGTAACGGTTTCGATGGCTTGAATTCAAATATTTGTTTGTTATGTATTTTCTTATCGCTAATTGTATTAATGTAAGTTGTTAAGGAGTTTAGATGGACTTTTATGATAGCCTGGGGAAGCGCTTAAATATTGCTTTTCTTGGATTTTTTATATAAGTTTTCAAAAGGGTCGTTCCTTTGTCTTTTGCATTAATATATCACAAATTTAGTATCCACTTCTCGCATAATAGCACTCAGTGACTGAAGTCTATTTTAACCAATATAATGTTTGTTTTCCCATAAAATATTTTGAAATTTAAATTGTGCATCTCCTAAGTATTGTGACTTTGTGGGTTGGTAAAATTAAAAGGCCGAGTTGCAGAAATTAAAAATCTCCTTTACTTTGGTAGAAATAGTCTTATAGATTAGAGCAGCATTACGTTACATACACCATCAGTCTACCAAAGTCGATCACAATAACAAACAGTGACAGCAGATTACATCCTTAGCTCTCATTACAAAAACACAGCTGGCTGTCTCTCATTTCACAACTAACGCTTTGCGAACCGTCACGTCCTTAAATACCTATTTGGTAAATTCGAGATATTTCTGCACCAGACAGGAATCGAATGTTCTAACACCTTCCAGAAGCGTAACCCTATCGGTACCGGCAGGTCTTTTATCTCGCACTATCATTATTTCTTCCGGCATACTCCTTATCTCCAGACTCTTTGTGTACACAAGCCGCGCTATCGCGATCGGGTTCGCGACAGTATTTTCGGGCATCTCCCCTAGTAGCGGTTACCCAGACCGGAAACTGGGTGTCAGCACGCCGCTACCTATCTCCATATATAATTACCATAATTTATTCACAATTTAAATCGTGTACCATGATATAGGTTTCAACTCAATTTAGAAAACAAAACGAGATTACATAGAAATTACATAGATATTATATTTCAAAGCCAAGGTAACTGAAAAACCTGCGTAACAGGTGCTTGTTGAACAGATATTTGCAAATATAATCACTTTAGGAAGCATTGACAAGTGAACTGTCTTTTAAATATTTGTCTACCGAATAAAAGCAGCCTTCTATTAAAAATGTCCAGTTTGTATCTTTTTTCCGATGGTATTAAGTCTAATGCTTAGTACTGGCAGCTTGTTGTGTTCAAAACTGAATGTGAATATAGTTCTATTGTGGTATATAGAGAACCATTTCACCTCCTGTGTTGCGATTATGTACTAATGATTTTTTTTAAAAATTGTGAAAGTACAGTTATGGTCCAAACTAGTGTACATTGTAGTAAGAGTATTTTAGTACCTATGGTTTTCATTTGGTAGAAGAAGGGATATTTACAATATAACATATCACGCTTTACTGCAATCTAAATATTTTAGTTACAACTTTGGTATTACCACAGCACAGTGTGGGGTGGAAATAAGTGAAGTATATTGTGGCGAGCTAACCATGGATTGTACAGGATAGGTAAGGAACACATGGCCAGATCGTACACGGGGAAGAGTAGATCAAAGGTAGCAGTTACATGTTTGTGAGAGGTTGGGTTTTCTATCAGGTTCATTCCTACAAAACGCATGGTAATACTAATTAAAGTTACAATTCACTTAATAAGAATATTTACTACAAATATGCAGATTACATAGGTGGCCATAGTGGCCGGTTACCTGCCTCAAGAGGTTGCGGACAAATCCATTTATCCAGGCCGAAGCATAGTCCAACAGAAAGAGAGCCAGCAACCGGATAACACAAACTTTCAGCCAACAAATGATGGAGTGGGGTGAATGACGTCACTCGTAGTAATGAAGTGACATCAACTATTATTTGTATTCAAACAGTCACTTGTGACAATATAGCTTTCAGCACATTTGTACTTGCAGATTTTATCATTAGTTTCATAGCAAATATAATTTTACTTAGTTTTAGTTCTAGCTGGTGAATTTGCTTTTCCTATCTTAGGTATTCATCTAACCACATTCCTAAAAATGTGGTATTTGATACATAGTAGAGCGATTTATTGCCTGAATATAAATTTATTTTTCTCTATTTAGGCTGAAAAATTTTAATTATGGTTACGTAGGAATGCCTATACTGTATAATCCACCAAAAAATTCATCATGCTCCTCATATAATTTTCATCGTATTAGCCTATGTTCTGTGTTTCCCATTCCTTCACATCTGCAATAAGTTGTATTAGTTCCCTTCATTTGAATTATAAGAAACGTGTCAAGGGTATAGTAAACCTCATATTAATTATACCAGTCCTATTCACAGGAATATATACTTTTGAACCATGGAAGAATACCTTTACTATTGATCCACTGATTGTTAGGGCATTCTTTTAACCACCGACTCTTGTGGTAAAATCTGAATATTTCTTCTTTCTTCCATACTTGTAGCTTGTCTGTTGTCTGCTCTTGTATTACCTTCTAAATGTTTATGTCCAAGTGTCTAGATCAATCTGTTAAATTTAGATAGCACTTATTATTAAGCCCCTTTAGTTTGCTTTAGGGTCTGAATGGATTGCATTCTTTTTAAACACGTTTTTTTTCAATGTTTAGTTAGCAGCAGTTCTAATTGCTGTATGTTCTGCAATGTAAATAGGTATTTCAAAGATACATGGTACTGAAATTTTGCTTAAAAATACTGCAGATTATGATTTTATGAGAATATTTCATTGATTCTAGTAACCTAACCAGCTTATAAACTTATATCCGAAATGTAACTGTGCGATTCTAAAAGCTATTATACCAAATTTTCTGAGGGTAAAGTTTCTTGAAGCATTACTTGTGTTTGGAGGAATTAATTAAGAATGATAACAAAATTAATTGATAAAGTTATTTGTAGTCGGTTTTCCCACACTGTCACTTACTTTTCTTTTTAATTTTTGAGGGGCACTCCGTTGAAAATGGAAGCAATGGCACCTAAAACTAGTACCTAAAAATTATAAATGTAAGTAACAGAAGTGTGAGAAACCAGCTACAAATAGTTTTATCAATTTTATTGAAGTAGTTCTAGCAATGCTTAGACATTGTATAATAATTTTATATAAAGCACATTAATGCATTTTTTTGCAAAGTAGTTTGCCAAATAATGCAGCTCCATATTTTAAAGTATAATTTTTCAAATTATTACACAACATTCTTGATATATAAAAGTAAGTACTGCCATTTCTTTTCCACAATGTATTTGAACACAGATATCATTACATAATATATTGCGACTTAATGGGTTCGTGGAACTAGAAGTCCAAGTTGCAGAAATACAAAGAGCTCTTTATTTCCACCCATTACAGTTAGTACACTTACAGATCACGTAATGCTCACAATCACGTAACACTCACAATTACGTAATGCTCACAATTACAATCCACACTGCACTCGCTACTCAGTACCTTGCAGTACAACTCTCTCTATCTCTCTCTCTCTCTCTCTCTCTCTCTCTCTCTCTCTCTCTCTCTCGATCCGACTAACAACTGCCTGACTCGTCCAATGCATCGCTTATATAGGCGGATCGCTGTATCTGTAAGTTTCGCAGCTCAGTGAATCACCATGATTTTTCCAGACGTCAGAGGAAGGGGAAAGAGACGGTACAGTAACTCGTAATACTTTTCTCCACACCTCCTCAGTGAGCGCCACACAGACATATGGGTAGGCGTGGTCTAAATGCTTCCCGTTTCGCCCCTACCTGCCAGCTGGTTTTATTGGGAATTTCGATGTTCGGGTGACACTGCTCCCTCCTCAAAGCTGGTCGTCCCGAAGAGCACCATCGTAGTGGGCCAGGCGATCCAGGAGGCCGCGACATGGCTCAGTGGTTAGACCGCTTGGCTCTCACCAAGGCGGCCCGGGTTCGATCCCAGGCGACCGCAAAGTGAGATTTGTGATGAACAACACGGTGCTGGGGCGGGTTTACTCCGTGATCTCCAGTTTACCCCGCCATCTCATTCCACCGGTGCTCCATTTTCATCTCATGTATCATCAGTGTCATCGCCTGCGGTGCCGTATGTAGTAAACGCGGGCGTTAAACACTACACATTTCATTTTCAGGCGATCCAGGTATCCCAGCAACATCTTTCCTCTGGGCACCTTCTGGATGCGGTAGACCACGTTGTTATTCCTCTTCACCACCCCGTACGGTCCTTGCCATGCCTGCTGAAGCTTCGGACAGCGTCCATTGGTTCGGGTAGGGAGGAACAACCAGACCAGGTCACCTTGCTGGAACCCTTGGCTGTTGGCTTGCCTGTCGTATCGGGTCTTCATGCGGTTGCTCGCCTTCTGGATGTTCTGGCAAGACATCTCATACATGTCGTGGAGGTGGTCCAACAGGTTTTCCACATACTCGGTCGCTGGCTGTTTCGCTTCCGTGGGGCTTCCAAAATCCAGGTTACAAGGGAGGTGTAACTCTCGGCCAAACATTAAGCTGGCTGGCGTCATCCCCGTGGTGTCGTGTGTTGACGAGCAGTAGGCCAGAAAGAACAGTGGCATCTTGACGTCCCAGTCTCGCTGATGGCTGGCCACAACCTTCCTCAGATGTTCTTCTAAGGTCTTGATGTACCTTTCGACCATGTCATCCGACTGGGGATTTAGAGGTGCTCTGCAGCTTTTGTTTACCCCAAGACTTTCTAGTTCCTCCTTCATCAGGTTGGACTCAAAATTGGTACCCTGGTCACCGTGGAGCTCTAACGGCACCCCAAATCGGCAGAACACTTTCTCCACGAGGCAGTCTGTGATCGTCTTTGCCTCTTGGTTCGGGATGGCATACACCGACGGCCACTTGGTGAAGTAGTCCATGACCACCATCAGATACTTGTTGCCTCGGTCGGACACTGGGAATGGTCCAGCTATGCCAACGACGACCCGTTTGAATGGCGCTCCGACATTGTACTGCTACATGCGACCTCGGCTTCTAGTCTGCGGGCCGTGACTCGCTGCGCACACGTGAGACTGACGGCGTCTGCTCGGAACCTCAGTCCGTAGTAGCGCTGTCGTGGTTTGTCTATCCTTCGGTGATCGGTGTCCGTTGGATTTAGCAGTCTCACTGGCACCCGCTCTCGGCACGGCAAAAGTGCCCTGGCTACACATAGTTCGTGTATAGGCGTCTTTTGGTCCATAATCATGTTCCTGGTTCGCTGGCCTTCCAGTTGCGCCGTCACCACCACCTCGATTTTCGCGAGGACAACCACGTCGTCCTTCAAGAAGATCCTGCAGATTCCAAGCCACTCTTCTGGTTGACGGAGTATTACCTCATATCCATTAAGAGGCAGGACCTTCATGCCGATGTCGACCGTTACCTCGTGGCTCCTGAGGGCATCCAGTTCCAGTATCGCTCCTCAGTCACCATTGCGACGAACACCCACAGACGCATGGCACTCCGTCCCAAGGTTAGTTTCAGCAGAGCTTCCTTTTCCACAGGCAAGGTGTCAACCGATGCCGTCGTCAGCTGGTATGGTCGGCTTGGTTTCCTGGATGGCAAACCCTTGGCTATGTCGGGTCGTATGACAGTCATGGCTGCCCCGGTGTCCACCAGCACGCAGCACGGCTTCCCTCTCACCCAACCATCCGCGATTAGGCTGTCATCGATCCGCCGGCTGACGGCGCGCAGTGTCACTCAAGGGGATGGTGATGATGGCACCGACGTGCTCCTAGCCAGGACGGCCCTTACTCGTTTCCCGGATGCTCTCCCTGGTGTGGGCAGCCTCTCTACTGATGCCCCGGCTGTCCACACCCCCATCACTTTCCATTAGGTCTTCGCTGGCGTCCCTCGGCTGGCCTTCGGTCTCCCATGTAGCGGATACTCCTGCTTCTTGATGTCGGGGTAGCCGTCACCTTGGCCGCCTCCATCCTCAATGCTGCCGTTAGCGCCTCATGTATAGTTGTATAGTCACCAAGCATTAGCCGCTGACTTATGTCAGTGTCTAGTACCCCGTCAACAAAGGCGTAGGCGGCTTCCCGGGATGCGAACTCCGGCGGGAGGTCAACTAAGGCCTTGCTAGCCAGTTGCTCAATCGCCAGGGCGAACTCCTGCAGCGTTTCACCTGGCTGTTGCGATGTTGTCTTCAGCTGACTGCGGTAGGCTGCAGATAGGCGGTGGTTCTCGAAACGGTTCTCCAGGGCCTCCCAGATGTCCTTGGAAGCCGTTGCTGTTTGGACTGGGTTTAGGACTTCTGCGGCCCGTCCCTGGAGGCTGGCTATTAGCCTTGCGGCCTCTTCCTCCTGTGACCACTTGTTATGCTTGGCCACCGTGTCGAACTGGCGGTCCAAAATGTCGAACGTTGACGCGCCGTAATATTTTGGAGGTTTAACGCGCGCCAATGTTGTGTCGCGTCCCGGCGCTTCGACTTTCAAATCCTTCAACCTCCTGCCGACGACGACCTCCTCCATTTCGTTCAGGGACTTGATGCTGCTGTCGGCCTTTCCTTCCAGCTCATTAACGCGGTTTGTCAGGTCTTCGATGCGCTCACCTAACTCTGTGACGTCCCCTTTTACGCCTGCCAATTGTCCTTCAATTTTTTCGGCGAGGGCCTTCATTTCCGATAATTCGGCATTCATTCCCCTTGCCAATTCGGTCATCTCGCGGTCATTGTCGTGGCCAAGTTGTTGTTTGCAGCTTCCGTCTTCGCAGCGAGGTTGTCATTTGCCTTCATTTTTTCCATTTTCTGTACAATCTTTTCCAATGCGGCTTCCATGTTGGTAATATCCCACTTCTGACAATCAATTGTGGCTTTGTGGGTTCGTGGAATTAGAAGTTCAAGTTACAGAAATACAAATAGTTGTTTATTTCCACCGAATTACAGTTAGTACACTTACAGATCACGTAACGCTCACAATCACGTAACACTCTCAATTACGTAATGCTCACAATTACAATCCACACTGCACTCGCTACTCAGCACCTTGCAGTACAACTCTCTCTATCGATCCGACTAAGAACTGCCTGACTCGTCCAATGCATCGCTTATATAGGCGGATCGCTGTATCTGTAAGTTTCGCAGCTCAGTGAATCATCATGATTTTCCAGACGTCAGGGGGAGGGGAAAGAGACGGTACAGTAACTCGTAATACTTTTCTCCCCACCCCATCTGTGAGCGCCACACAGACATATGGGTAGGCGTGGGCTGAATGCTTCCCATCTCGCAACCTAACTGCCAGCTGGTTCTATCAGGAATTCCGATGTTTGGGTGACAATATATATGCCTGTCCTAAGAAAGCCTGAAGTGCAAATTCAAGTCATATATGAAGCTGACTCAGTCTCCCGATTTTCCTTATTAAATGACTTACTGATTAACCCTTGCTTGGTGTTTGGGGTCTTTGTAGACCCCAAGGCTGTTTTAAATACGTAGACACTGTTTTAATATGAACGTAGACTTATCATCTTCCAGATATGCTTTTTGGTAACATAATATGATGGTCGGTACCACAGAATTTAGAGTTTTTTGTAACAGTGTCAGAAAATACCTCAGGCATACAATATATGATTTTCCATGTTATATTACATATTTACTACAGTAATTAAAACTTGGAAACAATGCACCTTCTGAACCTTCATTTGTATGTCCATTGTTGTTACAAATTCGTAGACATACACATGCACTGTTGTGACAATTTTTATTAAATGCAAACACAGTTAGGAATTAATTGTTTTTGTGAAAGTTAGATGTGAAAAAATAAAAAACCTGAAGTGATAATGCTCTACAACTCAAGAAAGCCAGGTGTTGATACTGTTGATAAGATGACTAGGCACAACTCAGTGAAACACAGAACAAGAAGATGGCCACTTGCTCTATTTCTTGAGATACTTGACATAGCATGCCTCAGTGCTTACGTCCTGTACTGTAAATTTTTATATCATATGAGAGGTAAAAATGCTAGAAGAGAATTCCTTTCAAAACTGGGAAAACAGCTAGTCATACCTGAATTGAAAGACAAAGTCTCCCCCCCCCCCCAACTGTAGAACACAACGCATTTTTTTAGCAATAACTCAAGCTGGTTTCAAGGATTTTCTAAATGGCAAACAACAAGGCCAAGATGCAGATGTTCCAAATCTGAATCGAACAAGACGTGATTCCTGCCCAACGTTAAAGGATAACAAATTGAAGAAGCAATGTGATGAGTGTTACAAATTTATCTGCAAAGAACATGCAAGAGTAACAGTGTTCTGCAATGAGTGTTCATCATTTCAAGTTGAGAATGAATAGAAGTTTATTTATAACAGGATTTTTTTATAAAGTGATAATGCACATCATAATAAAAATTACAGTATTGTTATATAGGTGAGGTAAATGAAAATGTTGTGTTAAAATAGTACGTGTATGTATGTGAGTGTGTGTGTGCGCGCGTGTGTGTGCGTGTGCGTATGCGTGTGCGTGCGTGCGCGGGCGTGCGCGGGCGTGCGTGCGTGCGTGTGTGTCAAAATATTGGCTGTGTCATGGCTGAGTAGTTAGACCACTTGGCTCTCACCTAGGCGGCCCGGGTTCGAACCCATACGACTGCAAAGTGGGATTGTGGTGGACAACATGGCACTGGGTTGGGTTTGCTCCGGGTCCTCCGGTTTCCCCCACCATCATTCCTCCAATTGCCCATCATTCATTCATCCCAGGGGATCGGCTGACCCCTCAACCCTGGTCTCATCTATCAGGTCAATATGCTTCGGCTCCCTCGCTTTCAGGAAACCCAAGCAACTAACGCCAGCATTGGTGAGAAAGGGATATATGTCGAATTCTTTTTCTTGCAATCCTTTATTAAACTAAGAATATTCTCTTCTAAATTCTTGATAATATTGTCAATATTTTTAATTTTGCAGAAGATACATGAGTAAATCATCTGCAAAAGCAATTTTACAAGTTTTGTGGGAATTTTGATTTCCTGCAATAAATTAATTAGAATCCTTATTGTACAGGAACATAAGCTCTACTGTTATCCAAATTCACAGATATCGACAGTGTTTCTTCAAGAAGTTAGATTGTATTTCTGCAATTAAATTAGCTAAGCTGTTTTCCAAATTGCTAAGTCTCCCACAATTTTATTATAGCTTCTTTCCTTTGTAGTTTTGAATTTTCACATTCTTTATGCTGACTGGCTTTCTAGTGGGATAAGCATGTTCTTTGCAACATAAGGGATGATATAAATGGAAGCATTTCAGTAGCTTTTGATAAAATATATCTTTATTTTAATTTTCTGAAAAAACACTCACCTCTGTAGCGTAGGTGATAGTGTGTGTCTGCCTCACCTTCAAGGGGTCCCAAGTTCGAATCTTGTTCAGGATAAGTTATATGGATAAGGGTATTTTTCCCAGGGTTTTTCTTAGTCCTGAAAAGATGAATGCTGGATAACTGTAAGCTCTATGTACCCTGGGCTCATTTCACCTATTTCATTCAACATTCAACGTGACTTAACGTTTAAAGGACATAAATGAAAAATGGACCATTAGGATTCAGAGTCCAGTCCAACAAAAATGTAGTAAAAGATAAATCAAGTGATGAATTGATTACAAGCACCCATTCTTGTTGAGGTAGAATCATTCAATACATATGAGTTTTTTTCAGCTAATGTTTCAACTAATGAAGTTGTTATGATATTAATGCATTCATCATTCGTATTATAGTTGTAATTGAAATATCTACTTATATTTATCTATGGTGTTTCATGTAAGTTTACTGATTTTTAGGAAAAACCTTTTCAGAGCAAGAGCTGTTTATTATTTGGTCATTCTTTCACATGTTTTAAGATAGGAGTTAGATCTAATGAATATGGATATCAAAATTCTGAAAGTTTTTGGTTTTCTAGCATAGTTACTTCCATAAATTGTGGTAATGATCATGAAGAAAATTCTAAAGAATGTCCAGAATATCTTTTTGAATTAAAGTTTCTGAGGAAAGTAAAGATAATGAGAGTCTCAAAATACTAGATCTGAATTCTTAGTAAGGGAGGGGAATTACTCATAGAAAAGATGGTACAGAGTACACGCCTGATAATACAAAATTAGCTCTCAGTGTGCAGTAACTATAAGTGAATTTAAAGTACTGTCTGCCCAGCAGAAGCAGGCAAGGTAGAGGAATGCACAATGTAATCACTTTTGTTGGCTGCACGGTGTTTATGCTTGCCTTCCGAGTATGACAAGGATGCTAGGCTAGTTTAAAATACACAAGAGTTTTTGCATCACTCACCCCTACATAATACCTAGCACTTCAATTACTGCAACAAGCATTAAATCCGACAACATTGGTAACTCATATGCACTATTATACACTCATTTCCTAGTAAACGGATCCACTAATAGAACAGATAAACAGTTCAAACCCCTTTCCCCTTCATTTGTCCCTTGCCTTCTTGTGGTGAGCAGACAGTATTAGAAAATAGAAAAGTGGGAAATGTCTCCAGTAAGATATTTAAATAGCATCCAATAAAAAACATTAAGTAATAAAAAAGAAAAAAGTAATGGATTAGAGAACAGTAAGGAAATTATTTTAAATACTTGACCAAACCTGAATAAGGAATTAGTGTGCCTAAATTGTAGGAATCGAGGTCTGAATAAAGCATGGTTAATAGTAGATAACAAATACAGAAACAAGTAAAGAAGTAATAAATTGAAATTAAACTATTATCTATGATACAACATAATGATTCAGTAGTCTTCCCTAAAGTAATTTTGAATAAAAGGATGATTTTGCCAGTCTCAATATAAGCAATATTCATAATAATTGCAACACCAGCCAGTTTCCCCATAAAGAATTTATTCGTAGGGTGCACTTTCCCTATCACTGAAAAGAGGGACAAGCAGAGCTTCGGTAGCTACTGTTGCAGCCTTGTCTACGGTAAGAGGCAGTGAGGGACGAGGGGGAGGAATGCAGGATTTAACACGTCAAGGCTTCGGAACCTTGTCACTTCACTTATACGAGCTTCTCCGAAATGTACCGTATGGACA
Source organism: Mantis religiosa (assembly GCA_030765055.1). NCBI lineage: Eukaryota > Metazoa > Arthropoda > Insecta > Mantodea > Mantidae > Mantis > Mantis religiosa. The sequence goes on along the minus strand of JAUKNK010000112.1, from coordinate 3,366,852 downwards.
CGACTGGCTTTGGAATTCCGCATAGCAGCTCGAGTTAAAGGCAAAAAAGAGCGTGTGTTCAATTATTGTGTGATTGTTATGGTCCTCAACAGCCGTATTAGTATTGTTTATTTCATACTGTACAGTGTACCAAGACAGTTGCTCGCGCTAATTCATCGAAATGGGTGAAGAATGTCTAATTAAACAATTAGTGCAAAGACCATTCTCGCAGTTTAAATATGAGGATAAGTTAGTGGTAATAAAACAGGGAAGGCCTACTCCAGCTCGTCCGCACTTGCAGAGTAAACAGAAGGAAAAAAATAAGAACCCTTATAAAATGCATTTTAGTATAAGTAATTATGATAAGTATGAGTGGCTGTCTGGCTCATTCGAACTAAATAAACTTTATTGCTGTCTGCTGCTTGTTGTTTGCAACTGAGAAAACATCCTGGAATACTACGGGTTTCACAAATTTAGCTTATTTAATCACAGCTTTGGATAAACATAAAAGATCAACAACACATATAAAATCTTTCACGGCATTAAGAACTTTCGGCACTCAATAGGTAGACCATGCATTGAATTACCAAAAGAAACTTGCTGACAGTTTTCACAATGAAAAGTTAAGGAAAATAGAACTGTATTGAAAAGATTGATTGATGCAGTGGTGCTTCTTGCAAAACAGGAATGTTCGTTTAGAGGCCAAGATGAAAATGAGGAGTCATTAAATAAAGGCAATTAGATAGAATTTCTACAATTTCTGGCTAATTATGATGCGGCACTGTCTCAGCATCTAAAGACAGTTGCCGTTTTCAAAGGCACCTCTGCTGTTTTAACAGCTTGTTTCAATGAAAATTGTTTTAAATGCACTGTTTGTGAAGTTAACATTTAATCAACAATCCCTTATTGTCCGGATCTGATAGGGTTAGTGATAGCCCAGGCCACAATCCCAGCATACGCCACTGCAACTTAGGATCTTTTTTTATCATTCATTTAACATACTCTTTTCTCTTAAGAATGTATATCCATTAGTCAAAACAATAGTTTATTTTCTGGAGATGAATATATATTTTGGCATACATACTTGTAATATTAACTATTTTTCTTACGTTTGTTACAGCAGAAAATAATGTTTTGTTAATGTATAATGGATTATAATGTCATAGTAAATAAACTGGTACTGAAGATGAGCTTTATTCTTTAATTTTTTAACCTTTATTTGCTTTTGAAATTAATAACATTAGTCAGACGAATACTTTTTTGAGTGACTGTAGTCTATGGATAAATGACGATGTCAGTTTCACTTACTATTGACACAGTAGATGGCAGGATAAACTTTATTTGTCCTTCTTGTGAGTAAACCAACAAAATACTGCTCGTTGTAACACGTTATCGTTGTTTTAGTCCACCTCGATGTGTTTTGTGAATTCCAATTACCTCTCTATATAGTCTATGGATCATCACGACTGGACATTGAAGATCTGAATGTCAGGCCTTCGGTCTCAAGTCAGGTCAGGGCTAGGCCCTCTACTGGCAGTGGTGTGTTTTGTAAGGAAGGATAATATGCGGCAGAAGATGAGGTTGAAGTTATATATATATATATATATATATATATATATATATATATATATATATAATCTGATGTGTTATTTTATGCGCCTAGAAGCAGCCTTGGGCGTTTGTAGCGCTCTCCAGGATTGATGTTGAACTCACCTAGACCGCGGATGGAGTTGAAGTTGTGGGAGAGATTTGATAGAAGGAATGTGAAAGGGTATGGATGTAGTCTGTTACTGTGGGGATACGTAGGTCTCGTCGAATAATTAGATTGGGGGTGTACCAAGGGGATCTACGTACCCTGGACACATTTGAATATAATTTCTTTTATCGTCTGATACGACTTAACGTTGGCGGTTCTCCCTTATCCTGAAAGATGAATGTCTGGTAACTGTAAGCTCCATGGCCCCTGTACTCATTTGAATATCATTTCATTCATCGCCCGATATGACTTAACGTTGGAGGTTTTCCCTAATCCTAAATGACGAATGCCTGGTAACTCTAAGCTCTATGTACCCTGAACTCATTTGAACACCGTTTCATTCATCGTGAGATATGACAACGTTTGAGGATTTCCGTTATCCTGAATGATGAATGCCTGGTAACTCTAAGCTCTATGGACCCTGGACTCATTTAAACATCGTTTTATTCATCGTTCGATGTGACTTAACGTAGCATTTTTCCCTTATCCTGAAAGAAGAATGCCTAGTAACATTAAGCTCTATATACCCTGGACTCATTTGAATATCATTTCATTCGTCGTCAGATATGACTTAAATTTGGCAGTTTTCCCTTATCCTGAAAGATGAATGTCTGGTAACTATGAGCTTCATGTACCCTGTACTTATTTGGGCATTATTTCACTCGTCGTCCGACATGACTTAACGTTGGCCGTTTTCCGTTATCCTGAAAGATGAATATCCGGTAACTCTAAGCTCTATGTACCCCGGTCTGATTTCAACATCGTTTCATTCACCGTCCGATATGACTTAACGTTGGAGGTTTTCTCTTATCCTGAAAGATAACTGTAACTGTATGAAACTTTACCACTGGATGGCTAAGCGTTTATTTTCCCTTCTTATAACAAAATAAAATAACAATGTTGTTTTGGAAACACTAATGCAATTCATTACTTACTTAGAATACTAGAAAGTGTCATTTCTGAATGTATCAAGCTTTGATAGCAGCGTCTCTCACATACATTCCCATAACATGTAAACACAACGTTTGGAAATGAATGTTTATGAACATAAATTAAACCATATCCCCTCATGTAACAGTTTGGGGCTTCTATCCACAGATGAACTGTTTAACAGAACACTGTCAGCCTTAAATCCAATGTTCCAAAATAAATTAACTGGGCGATTTTCTAAACTAATTCAAGGATGACTTTCAAAGATGAAGATGCTGGGTAACGAACTCATTAGAATATTCCACCTCTTCTCTTTTGCACTTCATATGTCTACAAAATTGCATTTTCATCGTTGGTGAACTGCAATATGCTCCACTAATGTGTAAATAGCAGCCTGGATGTAATAACATTGACGTCACAACTGCATTCGCGAGTAATAATTTCGAACTGTTATTTCTGAAGGTTTCTTTACAGATATACATTAGCATTTTCATTTTGTTCTTTGTGATATCTGAAGACTTATAATTTCCCAGTTATTTTTGTAATAACGGTTTAATGTTTACAAAATTATTAAAGTCAATTGAGCAAGTGTTATAACCACAAACTATTACACCAAGAGATAAGGCAGCTTATAAGGTAATCCAAATCCATATATTCATCCAAACATAGAAGCAAACCAAGTCCATTATGTGTCTTAATGCCTCTTCCAGTCTCGAAAGACACCCATATAATTGCAGGAGTTTTCAAAACCAAGCTTCAACGCCATTTCCATGGCTCGTTTACTCCGTCCTCCAGAAATGAAACATGCAGTGTTTAACGCCCGCTTTTACTACATACAGCACCGCAGGCGGTGACACTGATGATACATGAGATGAAGATGGAGCACCGGTGGAATGTGATGGCGGGGGAAACCGGAAGTCCCGGAGAAAACCAGCCCCAGCGCCGTTTTGTCCACCACAAATCTCACTTTGCGGCCGCCTGGGATCGAACCCGGACCGCCTTGGTGAGAGCCAAGCGGTTTAACCACTGAGCCACGGCGCGGCCGCCGTCCTCTAGGGCTACAGATAAACATGATGTTGGCCATTTTGTCTGGCCTTTGAACTCAATATCGTGTTTTAAACTCTTCGTCGGAAAGTCTTTGTAAAGGGGCCGAAGGTTGAGTTAGAGGAACATTTACACTGCCTGGAATAGATCCTTCTGATGTTATTTCGGTTCGATCTCTAACATCTATGATGGTGACTTCACCATTTTGGATAATATGTTTAGCTTCCTGGTATGTGAGATTTCTGCCTTTAAAACTCATGTTAATTACATAACACTTTCAGGTATTTAAATCTCAAAGAACTTGCTTTACTATTTAGTACATATGCACAACTCCCTTAACTGTCACAAATATCCAATACGTTATCTTATGATTCGTAATATACCTAGTTGTTTATGTGATGACAAAAGATTGTTGTGTTGTTACAGCAGAGATTTAATAGAGAATTCAGAGAGTAAAATATTGCGATTCAACTTTTTGAAGCCTTTACTTATTCCTATCGTGGTAGAATTTAGTTTGTGTATTTGTATAACAGTATGTAGTAGGAGGGTGACATGTACACAAAAAGTGAGCTTCTTCTTTTTCTTTTTGCAAGGCCAGGTTATGGTACTAACTTAATAACTGTGTCTCACCTCGACGGGTTGTAGCTGATTAGATATTACGAGCCAACCACTGCACAGCAACACAAACATTGGATATTGACACCTGGCAACAGGTACATGTCTGTCAACCTTTGTCTTGCCATGCAACGCCAGGTGATCGCTGTGGACTAGCGATGGCTTGTTACTGATAAGGTATCCTCGGCCGACCACTGCATGGCACCCAAGCATTGGATACTGACATCTGACACAAGGTCCATGTTTGCCATCTTCTGTCTTGCCATGCAACGTCAGGCGATGGCACTAGCATAGAAATTTGTTGTTACTGAGAAACTCTGCAAATCCCTCCCAAACATTGAATATAACATACGACAAAAGGTCCATGTTTGTCAGCAATTGTCTTCCCATGCAACGCCAGGTGATGGAACTAAACTATCGATGGATTGTTACTGATTACGTAACCTGAGCAAACCTCTGCAACCCCCCTCCAAACATTGAATATAACATACGACAAAAGGCCCATGTTTGTCAACGCTTGTCTTGCCATGCCACGTCAGCTGATGGAACTAAACTAGCGTCCAAATGTTACTGTTTACGTAATCTCAGCCAACAACTGCAACACCTTTCCCCAATACATTGGATAGGACATCCGACAAAAGGTCCATGTTTGTCAACATTTTTCTTGCCATGCAACATCAGGTGATGAAACTAAGCTAGCGTCCGAATGTTACTGATTATGTAATCTCAGCCAAACATTGCAAACCCCGCCCCCAAACATTGAATATAACACCTGACAAAAGGTTGATGTTTGTCAACTGTTGTCTTGCCAGGCAACGTCAGGTGATGGTACTAAACTAGCGTCCCAATGTTACTGATTACGTAACCTCAGCCAAACACTGCAACTACCCCCCCCCCCCCAGCATTGAATATAACATCTGACAAAAGGTCCATGTTTGTTAACCTTTTTCTTGCCATGCAACGCCAGGTGATGGTACTAACCTAGCGATGGGTTGTTAACGATTACGTAATCTCAGCCAACCACTGCAAGGCCCCCCCCCCAAAATATTGGATATTGCTGTTTGACAAAAGGTCCAATATTTGTCGACTTTTTCCTTGCCATGCACCGCCAGGTGGGAAGATGGTTGTTTTTTTAAATGTCACAAACTATAGGACGGAATAGAGAATATCTTGTTAATTAGATGAGATCATTAAGGTTATGATGGTCCTGAGGTGGGACTTTTGTAGGTTTACCCGGGTCAATGTTACATCACACCATATGAAGCAACAATTTTATTTTTATTTTTGTTGGTGTTTTGGTGTTTCGTTTGTTTTGTATTTCAATTTCTTAGCTCGCAAGTTTGTTTGCTAGTTTGATAGTTTTAATGTAGCAGTTACATTGACATAACAACTACTATTTATTTAATCTCAGCATTGAATGTCTACATAAATAGCACCCTGGATTTAATAACATGAAACTACTACTACTGCATTCATAGAAAGAATTTCAAACTATGTTATTTGTGAAGGTATTTTTACAGATATACATAAGCATTTTCATTTGTTCTTTGTGATAACTTAAGACTTATAATTTCCCAGGTTTCTTGTAATAACTGTTAAATGTTTACAAAGTTATTAAAGTCGATTGATCAGGTGTTATAACCACATACTATTAAACCACGAGATAAGCCGCTAATAAGGTAATCCACATCCATATATTCATCCAAACATACAAGAAAACTAAGTCCATTATGTGTCTTGATGCCTCTTCCAGTCTCGAAAGCCACCCATATAGTTGCAGGAGTTTTCAAAACCAAACTGCAACGCCATTTCAATGGCTCGTTTACTCCGTCCACCAGAGCTACATATGAACATGATGTTGGCTGTTTTGTCTGGCCTTTGAACTCCATATCGTGTTTTGAACTCTGTGTCGGGAAGTCTTTGTAAAGCAGCCGACAGTTGAGTTAGAGGAACATTTACACTGCCTGGAATAGATCCTTCTGACGTTATCTCAGTTCCACCTCTAACATCTATTATGGTGACTTCACCATTTTGGATGATATGTTTAGCTTCCTGGTATGTGAGAGTTCTGCCTTTTAAACTCATGTTAATTAGATAACACTTCCGGGTATTTAAATCTCATAAGACTTGCTTTACTATTTAGTACATATGCACAACTCCCTGTACTTTCGCAAATATCTAATACATTACTTTATTTTATTTTTTTTTATAATTTTTATTGATCGATCAGCAGTACAGTGCTTTACAGATCAGAGTGAAAAGAAGGTAACAGTACAATAAGAACAATAACACTCAGGGGTAAGCTAGCAGGCCTCCCCCTAACTACATTAAGTTAGAACTCCAATAATACTCTCTGAGAAATTATGTCAATACTGAAGATGTAAGACAGACATCAAGCTACTTATGGCCTATCGATATTGGCACCCGAAGATCCTACTCATTTTCCTACGTTATTTTATGATTCGAAAGATACTTAGCGGTTTATCTGATGACAAAAGATAGTTTTGATTGTTACATCAGAGATTTAATACAAAATTCAGAGAGTAATATATAGTGATTCAAATTTTTGAAGCCTTTACTTATTTCAATGTTGGCAGCATTTAGTTTCTGTATTTGTAAAACAGTATGTAGTAGAAGGGTGATATCTACACAAAAAGTGAGCAATCATTTATCCGACAAATGAATGTATCATGGATTTCAAAGGCGTCACGACTGGACATTGAAGATCTGAATGTCAGACCTTCGGTCTCAAGTCAGGTCAGGGCTAGGCCCTCTACTGGCAGTGATGTGTTTTGTAACGGAGGATAATATACGGCAGAAGATGAGGTTGAAGTTATATATAAGCCATGTGATGTATTATTTTATGTACCTAGAAGCAGTCTCGGGCGTTTGTAACGCTCTGCAGGATCGATGTCGTACTCACCTAGATCGCGGATGAGGGAGTTTAAGTTATGGGAGAGCCCACCTCGGTAGCGTAGATGGTAGTGTGTCTGCCTCACGTTCAACAGGTCCAGAGTTCGAATCTCGGTCAGGGTGAGTTACCTGGATAAGGTTTTTCCGGGGTTTTCCCTTATCCTTAATGTCGAATGTCAGGTAGCTCTACGCTCCAAGGACCCTGGGCACATTTGAGCATCATTTCCCCAATTTCATTCATCGTCCAATATGTCTAAACGTTGGAGGACGAATATTACAAAAAAAAGCTGTGGGAGAGGTTTTTATAGCAGGAACTTGAAAAGGTATTGATGTAGACTGTTATTGTGGAGATACGTAGGGAATAGGAGAACATCTCCAACGTTAAGTCATATTGGACGTTGAACGAAATGATGTTCAAATGAGTCCAGGGTACCTAGAGCTTACAGATAACACACATTCATCTTTTAGGATAAGGGAAAACGTCCAAGGTTAAGTCATATTGCACGATGAATGAAATGACTTTTTTGTAATTTTTACGTCCTCCAACGACAAGTCATATCGGACGGTGAATGAGATGGCTGAAATGATGCTCAAATGTGTCCGGGGTCCATGGAGCTTAGAGCTACTAGACATTCGTCTTTAAGGATAAGGGAAAATCCCGGAAAAATTTTATCCAGGTAGCTCACCCTGACCGAGATTCGAACTCGGGACCTCTTGAACGTGAGGCAGATACGCTGCCATCTACGCTACCGAGGCGGGCGAAATGATATTGAAAAGAGTCCAAGGTACATAGAGCTTACAGTTACCAGACATTCATCTTTCAAGATAAGGAAAAACCTCCAACATTGACATATTAGACGATGAATGAAATGATGTTCAAATGAGTCCAGGGTACATGGATCTTGGACTTACTAGACATTCATCTTTCAGTGTAAGGATAAATCTCCAACGTTAAGTCATATCGAACGATCAATGAAATGATGTTCAAATGAGTCCAGTGTACATCGATCTTGGACTTAGCTGACATTCATCATTCAGGATAAGAATAAACCTCCTACGTTAAATCATATCAAACGATGAATGAAATGATTTAGAAACATCCCAGGGGCCATAGAGCTTACAGATACCAGACATTCAACTTTCATCATAAGGGAAAGCCTCCAAAGTTAAGTCACATCGGACGACGAATGAAATGATGTTCAAAAGAGTCCACGGTACATGAAGTTTACAGTTACCAGACATTAATCTTTCAGGATGAGGCAAAACCTCCAACGTTGTCCTTTCGGACAATAAATGAAATGATGTTGAAAAGAGTCCAGGCTACATAGAGCTTACAGTTACCAGTTATTCATCTTTCAGGATAAGGGAATACCTCCAAGGTTGTGATATCAGACGATGAATGAAATGATGTTCAAATCAGTCCAAGGTCCACAGAGCTTAGAATTACCAGACATTCATCTTTCAGTATAAGGATAACCTCCAACGTTAAGTCATATCGAACGATGAATGAAATGATTTAGAAACAGCCCAGGGGCCATAGAGCTTACAGTTACTTGTGACATTCATGTTTCTGGATAATGGAAATTCTCCAAGGTTAAGTCATATTGGACGATGAATGATATGATGTTCAAATGAGTACAGGGCACATGGAGCTCAAAATTCCTAGACATTCATCTTTCTGGATAAGGAAATCCTACATAGTTATATCTGAGAGGGTACGGGTGGTTGGAAGGGAACAAGCGTGGACTTAGCTTCACGGACTTTATTAGAATGGGTTCTCGGTTCGTAACTAGCTCAGGATCTTTGCATGGATTTCTTATCTAAAATGTGGTAAACGCCTGACTGCTTCGTTTTCCCTCTCCTCTCTACCATACTGCTTTCTCTTCTTTTTTGGTCTTTCAGACGCACGCGCGTTTGTCTACACACACGTTACTTAGTTTACGAGGGCTGTTCAGTAAAGAATGATCATAATTTTCTACCGCCATAATTTTTTGCACAATAATTCAATATTATTATATTCTGTTAGCTTAATGTGAAAGAAACACGTCGTAGTAGTTTCATTGTCGGTACTCCTGGTTCCCGCCTGTGAGAACCAGGCAAGTTCACACATGTTCAGTGGAGGCAACACGCGAAGAAACAATATACGGTTTTGAAATTCTGCTTTCGCCTCAACAAATCTTTAGTTGAGGCCTACACAATGCTACAGTAGGCCTATGGAGAGTTTGTTCTTCCCTACAGCACAGCTCAATGGTGGTTTAAAATGTTGAAAGAGGGGAGCCAGTCAGTTGCATAGGAAGGTGCACCCATTGCTCCAGTTACTGCCCTTACGGAGGAAAACATCAACACTGCTGCTGTCATTGTGAGAGAGGATCGACGAATTATATTAAGATCACTTTCTGAAATACTGAACATTTCATTGGGTGCCACCCACAAGTTGGTGACAGAAGCATTACAAATGAGACGCATTTGTGCGCGATGGGTTCCAAGACTGTTGATTCCCGAACAGAAGGAGATTCGAATGCAGGTCTGCATGCAGTTAAAGTTGATGTTAGAGGAAGATCCGGAATTTCTTTTAAACGTAATCACTGCTGATGAAACTTGGCTACATCATTTTAATCCTGAGAGCAAACAGCAAAGCTCAATGTGGAAATCTCCTTCATCACCAACCCCAAAAAGGCAGAAGTGGTTACTTCTGCTGGGAAAGTTATGATCATCTCATTCTTTGATACTCATGGAATGGTTTATCAGCATGTTGTACCTGCACACACATCAGTAAGTGGACAATACTACACGGATGTCCTGAAAACATTGCAGGTCCATATTAGGTGCAAAAGACCACATTTTCATGAAGCAGGCTGTATGCTGCACCACATTAACGCGCGGCCGCATATTGCCAGTGTTGTTACTGAATATCTTGCAAAAATCAACGTGAAGTGCATCCCTCACCCTCCCAATAGTCCTCGTGGGAAGCATTATCCTACATCAGAGGCAGTGGTGAAGGCTGCGGAGGAGATTTTGAAGGATCTCTCAAAAATGACATTCAGCACTTCTTTGAATACTGGCAGAAACTCTGGGACAAGTGCATCGCATTCCTGGGAGACTATTTTCAGCAGGAGCATCAAAACTATGAGGATGAGTGAACGTACATTGTCAAAACAATGTGGTCATTCTTTATTGAATAGCCCTCGTAGATCACCTTCCTAATACCACTTCTTCCGTGGATGTCCAGGTAGAGCATTGACACATCTAGTTTTCCTGTTAGCACTACCCCTTCTCTCTTGGGGGTAACTACCAACCCTTCCTTGCCTTCCTTTGTTTAGTACAGTTTCACATAAATTAACCTTACGCCTAACGGTACTTCTTCCTGTGTACCTAAACTATGAACTAATTGCTTCAAGTCTTATCGGACGATGGATAAAATGATGTTCAAATGAGTACAGGGTACACAGAGCTTAGAGTTAACCGCATTCATATTTTGGGATAAGGGAGAAGCAACAACGTTAAGCCTTATTGGACGATCAATGAAATGATGTTCAAATCAGTACAGGGTACACAGAGCTTTGAGTTAAGCACATTCATCTTTTGGGATAAGGGAGAAGCAACAACGCTAAGCCTTATTGGACGATCAATGAAATGATGTTCAAATCAGTACAGGGTACACAGAGCTTTGAGTTAAGCACATTCATCTATTGGGATAAGGGAGAAACACCAACGTTAAGCCTTATTGGACGAAAGAATGAAATGATGTTCAAATGAGTACAGGGTACACAGAGCTTTGAGTTATGCACATTCATCTTTTGGGATAAGGGAGAAGCAACAACGTTAAGCCTTATTGGACGATGAATGAAATGATGTTCAAATCAGTACAGGGTACACAGAGCTTTGAGTTAAGCACATTCATCTTTTGGGATAAGGGAGAAGCAACAACGCTAAGCCTTATTGGACGATCAATGAAATGATGTTCAAATCAGTACAGGGTACACAGAGCTTTGAGTTAAGCACATTCATCTATTGGGATAAGGGAGAAACACCAACGTTAAGCCTTATTGGACGAAAGAATGAAATGATGTTCAAATGAGTACAGGGTACACAGAGCTTTGAGTTATGCACATTCATCTTTTGGGATAAGGGAGAAGCAACAACGTTAAGCCTTATTGGACGATGAATGAAATGATGTTCAAATGAGTACAGGTACACAGAGCTTAGAATTACCTACATTCATCTATTGGGATAAGGGAGACCACCAACGTTAAGCCTTACTGGATGATGGATGAAATGATGCTCAAATGAGTACAGGTACACAGAGCTTAGAGTTATCTACATTTATCTATTGGGATAAGGGAGAACCACCAACGTTAAGCCTTACTGGACGATGGATGAAATTATGCTCAAATGAGTAAACAAATTCAACGCCCGAGGCCTTAGGGCCGAACATGATACATCAAACCTGGCTACTCCCACAGTAATATCCATTACCTAAGATAAAAGCGATTTGAATTTCGAATTGTAAAAATATTGACGTGTGTTTGGAGGAATTTAGTAACAGTGGCGTCAAAATTAATATTGACGTGTTTCTGTACATCGTATAGTGCGATCCATATAAACCTGAACCATTTCAATAGGTTCCACGTGCAACTTTGGGAGAATATAATACACAATTGGAAGATTACATTACACTACCTACATCTCAGAGAAAATTTTGAAAGTGTCCTCCACCAGCATCTATACATGTTTGCACTCACCTCACCATATTCTCTGAAGCTTTACGGAGATGATATAGAATTGACAGAAGTTACTTCTAGCAAGATGGAGCAACGTGCCATACATCTAATGACACCATGGAACTTTTAACCAGTTTCTTTGATAATCGAATAATCTCAGTGTTAAAAGACGGGGAGGATCCAAATAAAATAACGGTTAAATGGCATGTTTGAATATTGACGGGGTATCATTTGACTGCATTGGCCTGGAATTTACCTTTTTTAACTAAATAATAGTACAATATAATTGTATTATTAACAATTGAGAAGACACAAAATTTTCTAGCATAGCGGACAAACGTTTGTACAATATTATAATAACAAAAGTGCACTAAAATGTTTTTAAATTGCATACAGCGTCATGTTGCCCCAGCACAACACCGTCAAATAAAAGGTTAAGCATTTTTATTTGAAGAGCTGAGTTGCCACACAAGTCAAAACAGAATTGGATGAAGCTTGGGTGGGCTCTCTATCAACATTGAAGACCATTTAATCTTGGATCGATGAGTTTAAAACGTGGTGGTAGAAGCACCGAAGATGAATCACCCTCTGGTCGCCCAATGCAGAAAGAAAATGAAATGTGTAGTGTTTAACGTCCGCTTTTACTACATAGCGCACCGCAGGCGGTGACACTGATGGTACGTGAGATGAAGATGGAACACCGGTGGAATGAGATGGCGGGGGAAACCGGAGGTCCCGGAGAAAACCCGCCCCAGCGCCGTGTTGTCCACAACAAATCTCAATTTGCGGTCACCAGGGATCGAACCCGGGCCTCCTTGGTGAGAGCCAAGCGGTCTAACCATTGTGCCACGGCGCGGTCACGCCCAATGCAGGTCACCATACACGACAACATAAGCAAATCCCCGATCTGGTTATGGCAGACCGCTGAATCAAAATACTTGAGATTACTAAGACTGTAGGCATCTCAACTGAGCGATTGCAGAATATCTATCATAAAAATTTGGCAGTGAAAAAGTTGTGTGCAAGATGGGTGCCGCAATTACTCACAGTCGACCAAAGTGACCGTGGACGTGATCGTGGATGAAACTGGATGAAACCGTGGATAAAAATGGAAAAACAGAGTTTAGTGCTGATATTAATCATTTATTTGGCAAATGATTTTGCTACTTATGCCGCTCTTGCTATACTTGCTAAAGCCGTTCTCATACGGCTTACTGCGGCGCCTCAACGCATTCGATTCCAATAGCCATCGTCGTTACAACGATATAAAATGGGTTGGCCCCCCACTCAAAGTAAAACGTTGAGGGTTCGAATCTTGGCTGTGTCAGTGGTAAAGGACGGTGAGGGCCCAAGGAAAGTAACGGTGAGATGGCATGCTTGGATGTTGAAAGGGTATCACTTGACTACAGTTGCTTAGATTTTACCTTTTCATACTGAAAAAACACTACAATATAATTATAAAAATAATATAATTTTTACAATTGAAAAGAGACAAACTTTTGCTAGTATAAACGACAACGGTTAGTGTAATACTATAATAAAAAACGCACTAAAATATTTTTAAGTTAAATACAGCGAAATGTTGCCCCAGGGTGACACCGCCAAGTAATGAGTTAATCATTTTTATTTGAAGGGCTGAACCGCCGCACAAGTCAAATAAGAGTTGGATGAAGTTTGGGCGGACTCTGCACCAACATTGAAGATCATTTAATTTTGGACCGATGAATTTAAACGTGGCAGTAGGAGCATCGAAGGTGAATCGCGACCTAGTCGCCCAATGCAGGTCACCATACAAGGCACCAGAGATAAATCCACGACCTGTTTATGCAAAACCGCCGAATCAAAATTCGTGAGAGTGATGAGACTGTAGCCATCTCAATTGAGCGAATACGGAATATCCTGCATTAAAATTTGCAATGAAAAATTTGTGGACAAAATAGATGTCGTGATTACTCAGAGTCGACCAAAGCAAAACTGGGTGAAACCGTGGAAACAGTTTCGTGCTATTATTAACCCTTTATTTGGCAAATGATTTTGCTACTTATGTACTTGCTATACTTGCTAAATCCGTTCTCATACGGCTTTCTGCGGGGCCTCTTCGAATTCCATTCGATTAGCCATGGTCGTTAAAGCCTATACAATGGGATGGCCACCCATTCAAACTAAACGTCGAGCGTTCGAAACTTGGCAACTACAGTCAAATGTGCCTGTGGTAAAGGACGGGGTGGGTCCAAGTAAAACGATCAGTGTGATAGTATTCTTGGTTTTGACAGGGTATCATTTAACTGTAGTTGCCTAGATTTTGATTTTTAATACTAAAAACACTACAATGTAATTTAAAAAGTAATATAATATTTACAATTGAAAAGGCATAAAATTTTGCCAGTATAATCGACAAAGGCCTTGAAAATGCTATAACAACAACAAAAATGCACTAAAACATTGTTAAATTGAATATAACGTTATGTCGTCCCAGGGCAACATCGCCAAATAAAAGCAATAAAAGTAACATGGCTGTGTAGCAAATTTCAACTAAGTAAATTAAGATTATAGATATGAGTCAATTCAGTTGCAGGATACCGCAGAGAACTGAACCACCAACCCTGAAAAAGTATATATGGAGCAAAATCAGATTTTTTCAAAATATCTCAATATTACCAATGTTAATTTCAATACACTTGTACATTTCATGGTGGCCCTCATATTATCTACTCGAATCCTAACCAGTAATGATGGAACTCGTTTCTGATAATAACGGCGGTTCGCAGAAAATAGTCTGGCATTTTTCAATTGAACACTTATCTTCTGATTAGCATCCCTAAGTTCATTCTGAACTTGGCGAAGAAGATTCTTCGAAATAAGCTTGCCAACCAACTGCCCTCCCAGGACCAGCTCTGAAATATCAAGAAGAGCCTTATTGCTATTTGTTTTTGGACACACATGACTGATGCTGCATTCCGGGACTTGATCTCGGATATCTTCCTTGCTGACGCAGTCGTATATTGTGCACGAAATGCCATTGCATGGCTAGAAAATTGGTGTTTGGTGTGCTGTGAATACGCAGCGAATCATGGGGTCTATATTCATTGAGGAAACTGTAAACCGACAGAGATACGGGGATGAAATAATCAAACCATTCCTTGAATATTTGTGTGATATTGAGTGCACATAGGTATATTTTTAACAAGAGTTCTGCTATAGCACATACAGCCGAACTAACGTTGCAAATAATTTGGGAAATTTTTGAAGATTATGACGGTTATTTCATATATTCTTAAGTATTTAGGAATTTGTTCTGGATTGTTTGCAAAAGGTGATTTGTATAAAATAGGATGTAAAACTGGGTAGGCCACGGAATGATACAACTTACGTAATAGTGTTCTTGTTGGTTATTATAATTTACGATATTTAAATTATAATAGAAGGTATTGATGGTTTTGCGGAATAAATTCCAAGATACTTAAAGGAGAGGAATTGTTATTTTCCATCTATTATGGCATCAAGTAATTTTCACTCCGATACTACGGTCAGAGATAAAATTCATTGCTCCAGAGCGCCGAGGCATCTACAAGAATTCTTCCAGATCGCAACCAAAGTTGAGAGTAATTAATCATGTATGAGTATGATATCATACTCGCACATTTTCGCATTTTTCTGTTGCAAGATATGGTGATTATTAAGGGGCTATGACCACTAGGATCCTCAGATCTTACGGTATGTGATTTTGATTTATGGGGGAACTTAAAAAATGTAGTTTATTGGAACAGCCCACATAAGTTGGAAGCACTGAAAGCCAATACCAGAAGAGAAATTCCTGTAATTTCAGAAGATGAAATTAATGCATTTCAGTATAAATTGTTTTCGAAGAATTGAGACATGCTTGCGAGCATAAGGATATCACCTCCAACAACTTCCTCGACAAAGTTATGTGATTATTGTAATTATAATGTACATGGTACACCTAAGTGCTTGAACTTAGTCATGAAATAAGTCCAGCGTTATGTTAATATTAAAATAACAAAATGTATTGTAAAATCAACTATTTATTCCAAAGTTTATACAACAGTCAGAACAAAAGAAAGTGGCTATATCAACTTTTTTCATCACCAAGTTGACCAACCTAAGAACAATTGCCACAAGTGCTCCTCCTCCTAATGGATGGTTAAGAATTTGGAGGTAGTGGTACTGTTCTTCCACTGTGAGTTGTTTGAGTAGAATTACCTGGAAGTACTGCTGTCGAAGCAGCAGATATGGCTTTGACACGTGGGCTTTCGACTAATCCATGTGATGGGTTCATTAGGTACACAGGTTTCAAGCGTCCAATAGAGACGGTATCATGCTTGTTGTTGAGGTCAATTGCGAAGAATTTACTTTGCTTTGAATGGACCTTCATAAGGCTGTTGTAGAGGTTTATTAACTGCATCTACTCGAACGAACACATGGGTTGCTGTAGATAATGCAGGATAGAAAAAACAAGATTTTGAATTTACTTTGTTCAGATATGTTGTTTGGTTTCCACAAAATGCAGTCCTTAGCTTTAAGATATGTTGCCACATTCGTATCATCTTGCTCAGTAGGAACTAAAAATTTTCCTGGTGGACGAACTGGTTGACCAAAAAGTAATTCTGAGGCAGTATACTCACTTTCGGCAATTATGTTTCATAGTCCAAGAAGTACAATTTGAGGAATATTTACCCAGTCCTGTTTGAGATTGCATTTTATTGCAGCCCTCAGCAATCGTGCAATGTTTCCATTTTACCGTTCGATTGTGGATGGTAAGCGGTAGTACGGAAAAGACATACTCCTAGTACAATATCAAGATATTGAAATAGTGTTGACTCAAATTTTCGTCCTCTATCTCTATTGTGAGGTTGTAAGGAGTTCCGTATCTTGAAAACTATTCAGAAACATATACTTGTGCAACAGATTCTGCTGAAATGTCCTTTATAGGAATTTCTTCTGGTCAAGAAGAGAATTTATCAATGTTTGTCAGGATGCATCTATAACCTTGGGATACTGGAAGTGGCGCTACGATATCCAAGTGCACATGTTCAAATTTTTGTTGGTCGTCCGGAAATGTTCCTTACGTACTTCTTGTGTATCTGCCAATTTTGGAACGCTGGCAGTTGATACAAGCCCTTGTCAATGCTTTCACTTGTTTATTAAAGGCCATACAAATCTGTCTCTTATAACTCGTGATGTGCGCTTAGGAGACGGATGAGACAAGTTGTGAATTAAGTCGAAAACTTGTTTGCGCATTTATACAGACTATGTTCATCAAAATATAGTGAAGTGCCTATTCCAGCAATAGGTTTCAGTGAAAGAATGAGGGCACTGTTGTTTCTTTCTTGAAGAAATTTTTGAAGATCAGGATCATCCTTTTGCAATCTTGCCATGTTGGTGTAGTCGAGAGATCGCCTCTAATCCGGAAAGGTAGTCTGTAACTGTGTTGTATTTCCTTGATACACCTATGTCTCAAATTTGTTGTGAATCGCGCCGTGGCTCAGTGGTTAGACCGCTTGACTCTCACCAAGGTGGGCCGGGTTCGATCCCAGGCGACCGCAAAAGTGAGATTTGTGGTGGACAACACGGCGCTGGAGCGGGTTTTTCCGGGACCTCTGGTTTCCCCCGCCATCTCATTCCACGGGTGCTCCATCTTCATCTCATGTATCATCAGTGTCACCGCCTGCCTGCCGTATGTAGTAAAGGCGGGCGTTAAACATTACACATTTCATTTCTGATGTGAATTGTGACACATAATGTCTAAGTGGTTATGGAGTAGCTTTCTCTGGGTTATGGTGAAATGCAGAATTCAACGGTTTCTGATCTGTAAACATGTGAGTGTGCGACTTTCAACAATGTATCTGAAATGCTTGATGGATGCATAAATCGCCAACAATTTGTGGTCACAGGTGTTGTAGTTCTTCTCAGTTTCTGTGAGTTTTCGAAAGAAGAAGGCAATTGGTTTTCATTTTTCATTAGATACTTGTTCCAGCGATACTCCTATAGCAGAGGCATCAACATGCAGTAGTAGTTGGCAGTACGGTTACGGGTGGGAAAGAAGGGTTGCATTTAAAAGTACTGATTTGCAAGCTTCATATGCTTCAATCAGTTCTGGGATCCACACGATTTGGTGATCATCACCATGACTTGAATGCTACGGACAAGCAGCTTTATGGATAAATCGTCTGTAGTATACCGCTCGCAAAAGTTAAAGACATGAGGGCTGGTCAATGCTCAAGCGGGGCGCTGTTGCCAAGCGTGGTTGGGTGTACCGACAGAGGTTTTGTACATAGAACGTTTTACACGCCAGCAAAGGATCTGCCTATTTTTCCCGTAGTTAAACAACACATTAATTATCCCTAAAACTTTAAAAGCTTAACTTCACACGCGTCACAGTAGTGGAACAGAAAGCATGGTTTCCAGTCCAGTAACCTGCTACTCAACTTCGTGAGTCTTTCCCAAAGATTGAAATACAGTTACGCTCCCTTTTTCTAAGCATGAAGCTGCTTCACTACAAGAGCCTTCGTAAAAAAAATATTAAATATAATCTTTCTGCCTTGAGGATGAATCACTTTACGTTTGTTGATCGAAAAATCACTTGTCCTAGCTTCGAGAGACATATTCACTTACTCAGATCACAAATACTGGAGAAAATATATGTGTATATTTAAAGTAATAGTAGCAATATTTCAACTAGAATTCGACTCACGACTTCACGATGAACTTCACTTTAACAAAATAACAAACTCTACTCTGAAAACGAACTGAACATTAACTCGGTTTTTTTTTTCAAACTGCGTGCAGCAGAAGAACTATATATTTATGCTTCAGATAAGTGTTTTCAGAAAGGAATGTCGTTTTTTATCAGGCTTATCTGTGTTGAATGCATAGATGTTGGGTAACCATAACCACATGAAAGATAATACGTGCATCGCTCGCGTTCTAAATATTGCAGAGATTGGATTTTTGTATGGTCATGATCAGAATATAAAATTATTTCTTGCTATGAGATTGGCATCTGTCATTTTCAAATATTAATATCCGAGCGTAATTAATGAGATAATGATCTCAGTTCAGGCGCCTGAGAGGCGTGTAGCGCATTCGGCAGCGCTGGTAGGAGCAGCAAGCTTAGGAGTCGCTGGAGTCTTCATTAGGGTCCACCTCCATGTGTTTTGAGTTATAGTCTTTACGCCACCCGCATATTCACAGGTTCTAAATACAGAGAAATAAATCTACCTTTAGGAGCAGATAACAGATAACTATTTATTAATAAAAACATTACAACCATGACAATCATTCATTTCTTAAATCATAGCAAGTGAAGTCTCTTTCATTAATTGTGACCAAATACTATAAATTAAATAACAAAAGAATATCGTAAATAAATAGCTTCACATCCTCCCACCTTGATTTGGTGGTAGACAGATGAAAAATAGCATAACACAAAATACATCAAATGCAGCTAAAATACAGGAAAATGAAGAAACATGACAACAAATGCGTAATTAACAGTATTCTGAGTATTTACAAATTCAATTTCCCAGGCACTTTGATTAACCTGCCACTCCTGGTACTACTTGACATTCCTTCTCTCGAGGAAGAACTAGGTCTATATGATTCAGCAACCTCTTCCACAACAGAGGTACCTCATACCTCCCATCATCATTTCTGACAATACAAGTCTGAAAATTTATTTGAATCTCCCGATCTCTTTCTTCTTTGGTCTTCTGAGAGGCTGAGGCCTATATACCAATGACATCTAATAATTTCCATAGGTCACTAAAATCATTAATACGTAGTGAAGTTATCTCTACTGCCAAGAAGTTGAAGACTGACTTGGAACCTCTCCCATCAGAGTCCACACTAATATAGTTTCAATAGCTCCTAAGCCTGAATCCAAAAATTTCAGTATCCCTGTCATTAGCTTTCCAGCTACATCTGCCCCAATGAGCAAATCTACAGGTCCATCCCTTCCACCTACATCTGTTAAAGAAATACTCCCTTTTTCAAGTTTCTCTAGCTAAGGTCCTTTCTCGACAGAAGGAATACCATCACATATCACTGTTTGATTCAATACTTCCAGATTACAGTTAAATTTGCCATCTAGGCTTTGCACCTTTACATTTTTTTTTTTTTTTTTTTTTTTTGTAATTTACGTCCTCAATCGTTAAGTCATATAGGACGGTGAATGACCGGATGAAATGATGCTCAAATGAGTCCAGGGTCCATAGAGCTTACAGTTACCACACATTCGTTTTTCAGGATAAGGGAAAACCTCAGAAAAAACCTTATCCGGGTAGCTCACCCTGACCGAGTTTCGAACCCGGGGCCTCTTGAACGTGAGGCAGACATGCTACCATCTACGCTACCGCGGCCGGCACACCACACCTTTACATTGTAACAAAAATTTTCCTTCAAATTGGTGTTTAAACCACGTAGGAGACCATGTTTATTTGCTTCTACCCTCAATGGCTTATTACACAATTTGTCCAGAATTTCTTGTCGGATATAGGACCTTTGAGAGCCTGAATAAATTAATGCTTGTGCACAGATGCGAGTCCTAGTACCCTTGATGTTCTCAATTAATGTTTGTAACAGAATTTGATGTGTGGAGCTGGTTTTCTGCTCACCCTTGTCTTGATTGTGATGTGAATTAATTTCTACAGCTTTCTTTTGATTACTCAAGCACATCACAACACATTGACATATTATGTCTCTTGCCACAAAAAAGACATTTCACAGCTATTTTACATTTATTTAAACAATAGCCCTTCTTGAAGCATCGAAAACAATCTTTTAACAACTCCTGTTTCTCAGCTAAGCTCATTTTCTGAGCCTTAAACCAACTGGAACTGTCATGTCGTATATTACAAAAAATACAGCTGTATTCGCTATACACTACACTAATTGTACTTAATAGCTCAGAAGCAGTGGATGTTGTAGGTTTACGGCACGTTAATGTAGACTGAATATTACAATCATCTGTAATATCCAAACCTGCTATAGCCAAAATAATTCTTTCTTTTGATTGCAATTCTAGCTTTAGACATTTCATGACGATTTCTAATGTCTCTAGATTCACCCACTGTTACAAAATTTGGGCTCCTTTGCCAAGCTCTGAGAAGTTCCTCAGGCAAACACGACTCAGCTATGGGGTACAACATGGCAGCACACTTGTCATAAGTAGCACCTAGTGTTTCCAATGACCTTATCTGGGATTCTAAGGTATCATATAAGCTATACAATGAAGTGGTATCACTTACAGAGGAAGCATTCTTCAACACCAAAGTCAACATTTCTCTAACATATTTAAACATATTCTCTAACATTGATTTAAATTAAGTAGTTCATTTGTCATTGAATTTTAAATCTCAAAATGGCAAAACAGTAAGACAAATTTAATATATTTACACATAAAAGTTTGTTTCTCCAAAAGTACTTGATACACACTTTAAAAGTATAGCAACTTTTGTAATTGATGTACAGAGAAACCTGAACCTAAAATGTAATGTTTCTAAAGGAAAAACGGTATGACCTAGGACTTTTTATATAACATACAAAAACCATAATATAAAAAGCCCTAAATATTTTGTTGTTTGAAGAACTATTTAAGATATAAAGATGAATTTTGAAACCTGAACTAGATTTCCTATACGCCACCTAATGACAAAATTTCAAGCAGTTCTGATGTAAACTCTGGATTTTAGCATTTTTCACATATGCCTCCCCTTAATTTTGACCAAAGAGTATAAATTAAATAGCAAAACAAAAGAATGTCGTAAAACAATTACTTCATAATATGTCTTTAAATTTTGAGAAGATTATAGCTGATTGCACCAATGAAGTTATTTATACCAGTGATTTAGACTGAATTATTTATCTTTCTTACTGTGTTAAATGTAAACTCAGGCTCAAGCTATTATCGTATGATACACATTAATTTGGTATTTAATGCGTGAAGATCAATTAATCTGGATACGTAACAGCGCTGTTCCAGAATGTCTCTTAAACCAACACACCTGAGGTCCCTGAAGCTGCTTTTTGCTGTGTTAAATAGTCCCTTCGGCTTCATGATCAGCGTTTTGGTTTGGAGCTGTGGCCTGCAGATATTCATCCCATTTTTACTCCATTTGGCTGTTATGCACCTCTTTATCGAAGGCCGAACGACAGAAGTGGAATCTCAAAGATTGTGAATGACAAGTACCATTTCAAGATTTATCCAGCTGTATACAGTACTTCATACCTAAATGAATTGAAGAGAATTGGAATTTCAAAGATTGTGAATGACAAGGAAGATTTCAAGATTTATCCAGATGTATACGGCACTTCATACCTGAAGAAATTGAAGTATCCGTTATGGATGACTACATCCAAGTTGAAGGCAAGCACGAAGAAAGAAAAGATCCACAAAGCCTCCAACTGCCGTCCTTCTTCTTGGATATAACACAAATAACAAAGACAAAACACTATCAAAACTCGCATCATTGAACAAAAGACTGTTTTCAGTAAATTAAACGCCAGGTCAGCAGATGGCGTGAGTATAGAAAATTAATTGGGTCAAAGAAACGTAATTACTTAACTTGATCAAGCTGTATATAATTGTGCTTCTGCTGACGGATTACAATTTTTAAGGGAATGCAGCACCGAAATTGGCTAAAAATATGGGAAAAAATAATATTTTTGTTTTTAAGCTAATAAAATACTTTGAACCTTATAGTATCATAATCCAACTAAATTTATGCATTTAAATACCTTCATATGACAATTTAAATGCCCGTGCGCACGTGCATAGCGGCCCTTGGATTCACAGAATTCTGTCATTTGAGCTCGATTGAACGTACTAAGTTAATACATTTGAAATTATGAGCCAAAGTTTCTGGTGGAATTTTGTGTGTTGGTATGATGGTTATTTCTTACAATATGTGGCACCATGCAAACAAAACACTGGCTACAAACATTGAAAGCAAATGGTAATGTTTATATTTTGCTTTTGTGTGAGTTTCTAACTTGGTCGTGATTTTCTTGTGTTTCTCTTTAAACGACATACTGTTTATATATAATTGATGCGTTTTATTCTGCCATTTAACATTTATATAGGTATTTTCTACTTCAAAACGTGTATATAACTGTTATATAGCTTATAGGTAAATCATTCTTTGAGACAACTGACCTCTTGATAACTGTGTACATAAGTTAGGATCAGGAATAGGCTAAACGATACATGAGAAGAAATACCTAAACATAACACAACAATGTGAACATACTTGAGACCTGATGTGATAAGAAAATTACTGGCTGTGTACCAAAGGCTGGCATCAGATGAAATCCAAAGGAGACGAACATTGGGTAAGAAACAAAATGCAAATGAGGGTTTACATAACATGATATGGCATAATTGCCCAAAAGAAATATTTGTGTCAAAGAAGAGACTTCAGGTTTCTGTGACATCAACCATCAGCGAATTCAATTTTGGTTGTTCTGCCTCACTCAAGCTGCAGTCAGACATAATGGACACAGATTTCACCAGCATCTCTAAAAATTAGTAAAGAAAAGGACCAATTACGCTTACTTCATTCAGCAATTTCTGTGAAAGTAACTTCTAAAACATCCAGAAGGAAAGTGAAATTGAAGAACGCTGCAGCAGAAGAGAGAAGGAAGAGCCAGCAGGGTCCAACTTACCTATCTGGAGGGTTTTAGTCTCCTTCAAGGCATGTAGCTGAGAAGGAAAATGTTTTGGATTTTAAAATTTGATTTACTCAGTTATAGTTTTTTCAACATTTTTTGTCATGCAAAATGTTCCACACGATGCAGATTTGATTCAGTTCCACTAAAATTTTCAACACATGTTCTTAGAAAGCAAAAAAAGGTTTCTATTATATGAATTTTGAATATTCATTATATTTTTAAAGTTATTGATATAAAAAGTCACAGGTTTAATCATTTTTTGGCTTCTTTTTGTTTGCTCCATACCTATTTTTTTTTACTCTGGAACTAAAAGTAGTATAAGAAATTCATATGACAGATATTTTCTTCATAACCATCTGAATATTTTTAGAAATATAAACATTAAAATTTTGAAAATTTTCATCACGTGGAGCGGTTTGAATTTTGCCCAAATTTTGAATTTCACAAATTTATTACTCAAAAACTATTGAAGATATTAAAACCAAATTTTGAATTCTGTGTCCACTATGCATCAGAACTAAGTGGTAAAAATTTCAGCAAGATTGGTTGAAAATTACTAGATTTGGGGTTTTCGGTGCTGCATCCCCTTAAGGCAAGTTTCCAAGAGGAGCTGAACTGAAATCCGGTATCACGTATAAGCGCCATTTGCATTGAAAAGTGTGAATTCTTTAGGACAATAATTCTTCTTATCTTTAGGAGATGTTGACAAAACAGATATCTCAGCTCCTGAATCTATAAGTTGTTTTATCTGTGATAAATAGGCGGGCTGAATGCTCGCTTTCGCATACCGCTATCTGCGATTGGGTTGCTAGTTTATTTGGTAGGTACGTACATGGGGAATGATATTTTTTGGCATTGTCCCCAAATTTAGTATGCTACCAGCAATAAGTGGTGTTGGAAGGTATTGAGGATCTGCTTTTGTTATGCTTATTATTTCACGACTGCGACTTGACGATCGCCCGGTTGATAAGAAGGCTCTAATCTTTCCAAACGTTAATTAATAGCTTCCAGAGTGTTACTGAGCCGTGATAAATCACTGGTATTTGGGTTGATATCAGTGGCAATTACGTTAACATGATTTTAGTTTTGAAGAGCTGAGATCTCAATAATTTTATCAGCCAAAGTAGCTAGCTTGTCCAAATTTTCACTACTGACTGCGAGCACAGTTTGTACAGACAAAGGGAGACTTTGAGACCAGAAAGATTATAATATTTCAGCTGTATTTCTGTTAAGAGCTAAATCTTTCATTTGCCGTAAAAAGCGAGAAGCTTTTGGATTTCCTACTTCAATTTCATTTAGTAGCTTACGTAGTTTGTGTTCTTCACTATCAGCAAAAATGGAAATACGCTTTTCTTTTAACAAGCAAAATTTGTCTTAGATGGGTTAGATATAATATCGCTCACTTGATCCATTATGTGTCACAATCCAGGTTCCCTATGATATAGCAAAACTTTGTTTTATCTTGCGCAATTCCTGCAATGTAGAATTGTGCTTCAACTTGCTAGAACCATAGATCTGGCCGATTTCTCCAAAAAGGAAGAATTTTGGCTAAAATCTTGCTTACTTGCGGCTTTTCTTCGCGTATCTGTGCTGACGAGTTTTCCGTCATTTCAAAGAACAAATATACACTGCAGAACACAAATTCTAAATTGTAGTTACTCTGGAACGTGCCCGCCTCGGTAGCGTGAAATGTGTAGTGTTTAACGCGCGCTTTTACTACATACGGCACCGCAGGCGGTGACACGGATGATATATGAGATGAAGATGGAGCACCGTTGGAATGAGATGGCGGGGGAAACCGGAGGTCCCGGAGAAAACCCGCCCCAGTGCGGTGTTGTCCACCACAAATCTCACTTTGCGGTCGCCTGGGATCGAACCCGGCCGCCTCGGTAAGAGCCAAGCGGTCTAACCACTGAGGCATGGCGTGGCCTCTCGGTAGCGTGATGGTAGCATGTCTGCCTCACGTTCAAGAGGTCCCGAGTTCGAATCTCGGTCAGGGTGAGTTACCTGGATAAGGCTTTTTCCGGGGTTTCCCTTATCCTGAAAGACGAATGTCAGGTAACTCTAAGCTCTATGGACTCTGGACTCATTTGACCATCATTTCACCCACTCCATTCATCGTCCGATATGACTTAATGTTGGAGGACGTAAATTAAAAAAAAACTCTGGAACGTCCTGGGTCACCAATTGTGGAAGTCTAGCGTTATTTTAATATCAAAATCACAAAATATATTGTAAAATCAACTATTTATTCCACATTTTGCGCAACAGTCAGAACAAAAGAAAGTCGTTATATCAACTTTTATAGATCACCAAGTTGTTCAGCCGAAGAACAATATTTACATATTCAACTCGCTGGCAGCGTGCCTTCTGCTGCAGCACTATTCGCCGGCCGGTCAGCCACCAGTGAAAAATAAGGCACTGTATATCCATACCACTGTGTTCCTTACTTATCTCCCCTGTAGCAATAAAGCATCTAGGGCTGATGTTTGAACAACATTCTTACCTGGCGCCGACGTGTCAATCGCACTGTTAACCTTGTTTCAGCTCGGTTTTCTCAGCTCAATTCGCTGCTCTGGCACTTGATTCCTATCTATTGTTATATCCAGAAAGCAAAATTTGAACATCGATAGGGGCGAAGACGAATGAATTAGATGAACTGTGTTTTAAAGTGCCGTAGTGTTGTTTACAACATCAGAGTTGGTGCTGCCCTGTTACACACATTAAAACTCTGGATATTTCAAACTGTGGCTAATCAAGAATCTGTTGAAGGGAAAGAGTTAATCTGAGAATATAAAGCTACAATAATTGTATATATAGTATTTATCCTTTGTCTACATTATATCTGGTAACTTTGAACACCCATCCTCACAATACAGATATGTTTATGTGTAAAACGCAAGAGATTTAGTTTTGAGACTTTTAGACAATGTATTGTGCATTCAACACAAATTCTATAATCATAAAAGCATGTCATGAAAAAGGAACCTATAAAAAACTTAAGTCAATGAAGAGTGAACTTCACATTGGATATCAGGTACTTGTATTAGGAATACGATAGGGTGGAGCAAGTGAGTCATACTGGGCAAGAGCGTCACTTCGATTTTCTTACACAGTATATATGTCAGATGTCACACGCAAGTCGATCTCTATAGTTTTATGTTTCCCTCATACTTTAGTGTAAAAATAGTTGCCTCGTCGCTTCTGTTCAAAGGGCAAGTGCAAGTACAAGCGAAGCTTCACTGAGCGGCGCTGCTATCTGCGTGCGTTTTCTCCTGGTTTCGCTCTGATAAGCCGTCTGTTGTCAAGTCTTACAGTCTGACCGGTAGCAACTGCAATGTACTTAAGCGAAGAGTACACAGATACGATAATGCTCTATGGAGAGACGCATAGATATGCAGATGATGCGTGAAGGCGTATTCACAAAGTTTACCAATAAGACGTCTGCATTCTGCACATGTTTTTACACGTATAGAGACGCATTAAGAACCGAGGTATTCTGCGAGGTGCAGCATGTCATGGAAAGAACAATCCACGATGTATCTGATATTTTGCGGAACGTTATTTAGTAGGGTAGAGCTGAGCTATTCCGCTCATTTCAAATTTATGGTGTTATAAAACAAATAAAGGTAATGTTTTATATTAAACATAGAGCAAACGAGCCTTTATTAACCTCTTAAAGCATACAGGTGTTACAAACATACATATTTTACTTGCTACAGCTGTCATCAAATAAAACAGCGAATGTTGCACAGAAAGGAAATGTCAGAATTAACGGGGCTATTGCACTTGGCCCTTGGGCTATTAGTACTCACAGTACTTTTGTGTTTTAATTAAATGCATTTGCCACAAATGAAGTGTTTCTTACCAACTGCACCAACGCACACTTCGTGAAACCATAGTCTACATTTCTGGCACGTGATCCAGTTTTCTTTGTTTGCTGATTTCTCAGAATCAAACAACCTACAAAATCCACATGGTGAATCTTCCTCATCACTGTATTCTATTTGGACTGGAACCAAGTCATCACTTGACACATCATTCCCACAATTTCGTTTTACAATAGGTTTACGCTTTTCTTTGTTTTCTTTTTCCATATTCAACTTCTTTTGATCCCTTTTCTTGAATGTTAGAGGCTCACGTCAAATGTTTGGTTCCTTGGGTTCTTCAGCGCTTCTTCAATTCCTTCCATTCTGGAATGAAAATAATGATAGAAACGGGAGATGCTGTTTTCGGCGTTGGCTGTGCGCTGGCACTTGTTGAAGCCATTTCTGGAGCTTCTGTTTGGAAGTGCTGTGAAGGCAGAAACATGTTTTCAGGAATAACAAAGGAATTGAACGGAAACATGTCTGTACATTCAAAACCTTAGACAGCGTTTCCAACTGTTGCTCCTTTACTCCATGCTCTGGACAAGAACTTTCCAAAATCAGATTTATTAATAGCACCAGTTGGGTTTGAGTGGATATAATTTGTTGCCTCTTGATGGTAGAACGACTTTATTGGTTTAAACATTGTTCGTTTAAGATACATCAGAACGTGTGTCCTATGTAGTGGTAGACACAACATCTCAATTTCATTTTCTCGGCGGTAATCCAAGCTCTGTACTGAAGAATGTGAACCATGGCCATCAGGAACTAACAGACGATAGTTCTAAAAGTGCTGGAGCCTTTCAAGAAAACTGTTTTCATTGATATAGCTTGAATCGCTTATGGCCACTACTGATTTTCTATTCAATCTCTCTGCCCTTGCT
Source organism: Mantis religiosa (assembly GCA_030765055.1). Lineage (NCBI taxonomy): Eukaryota > Metazoa > Arthropoda > Insecta > Mantodea > Mantidae > Mantis > Mantis religiosa. The sequence goes on along the minus strand of JAUKNK010000112.1, from coordinate 3,338,456 downwards.
ATAGAAACACCTTCAGGTTTTCTTAGAGAGAGGTCACTGTTTCTCCTCATAAATCCTGTGAACCAACCTTTATCAGCAGACTTTGACTGTGTGCTCCATGTATGATTTATATTTTTAGTAGTAGCATATACAAATGCTACCCTTCGTGTATGCTCCGGTGTACATCCAAAGCCTCTTGTTGCCAAGTATTTTAACCTAGAATCTAAATCTTTCTCCTCCTCCAAACTGAAAACTGTAGGATGACCAACTGATTTGTACACTACTCGTCCTAATGCCTCTTATCGTTGATGCGTATGAATACGATCCATGAGTGTGGAGTAAGGTACTCTGAAAAGACCCGCTGCTCCCCTCATACGTACATCGCCGTTTAATACGCTCGTAACAGCACAAGCAATGTCGTCCTCCGTCCAGTTTCGTTCCAGCTTCCTTCGTCTATATGTGCGTACAATCTGAAACGATCATATAAAATTTAGTTATAGTTGTATAAAAATTTATTAGGTTAAAAGGGTACAAAAAACCTATATTATAACTGGGCGAGAATAACCCCTCTTTGCTTGGGCGTAACAGCCCCAAATGAAATTGCGCGCCATATGAGAGCTATGACAAAAGAAACGCGCCATCTGCTATGCATGGACGTAACCGAAACTATAACCTACACTGACACTACTTTTTCAAACGAAAATCTCTCTATATGCAGATACTGGACCCTAAGTTACAAACTGCATTTCTTATTCAAGGCAAATAACGCAACATATCTTCTTCTGTTAATACTGTTGAAACCGCAGTCTAAAACCCCAAGAAAATTGATACAAACGTCACACAAACACCAAGCTTGACAATGAACTGGCAGGGAAGTCATTGCTGCCCATGATTGTTGCGCAGTAAACAGTTTCCTTATTTCGGGCGGAAAAGTCCCGTGAGCGGAAAAGCCCCGTGAGCAGAAAAGCCCAGCCCTACCCTATTTTGGAGTCAAGGTAAGAATAGCTTATATTAAAATTATGCGTGCGTACAGGTAGTATAAACACTAATGTTATCGTGCTATTTCATTCTAGTTTGCATTATTATAGGTATGTATATATAATAATACTATTGTCATAAGCACTAAATAGCGTTATAATTGGGCAATGATTAAATAGTGCACCGCATAATCAAAGTGACAATAAGCATGTCCAACGCCTAACGTGGAAATAGCTCACCGCGTTAGAACAGATGAGCTTTCCCTATCTGATAGGAGGCCTTTGCCCTTCACGGGATATTTTAGGCTATTTTTATTCATTCATATTATTAATATTATTAAAGTCATTAGTTTTCATCCATAAATATCTGCCGACTACTTATCGTAATTAGGACAAAGAAGAGCTGCAGCGCACCTGCGGGTATCTAGGTATTCGGTACAGAGGATCCTGAAGGAAAGAAAATACCACACCTTTAAGCTGCACTTACACTAACACTATATGAAAACGATTTCCAAAATTGGGTATCGTTCCGCAGAGCCTCTTAAATAAAATTGACGAAAATCCGGATTTCATCAGCGAGATTTTATGGAGAGATGAATGTTATTTTACCAATGACTCCACTGTAAATAGATATAATCTACATTACTGGGCTCCTAAAAATCTTCACTGGTTACAACCCCATCACGTGTAGACGCGCTGGGGTGTTAAATTATGATGTGGCATTCTAGGATACCACGTTATTGGACCAGTTTATTTGGCTCCCAGACTAACTGGTCAACTATATTTGCAATTCCTACACAAAGAGCTGAAAATTGGGGATCTTATGGAATGTATTCCACTACAGTTAGTGGTGTGGCACTGGTTACTGGTTTCAGCACGATGGTGCATCACCCCATTATAGTAGAGCGGTTAGAGAATGTCTAAACAATGTGTATCACAAAAGGTGGTTTGGTCGTGGTGGTTGCATTCGATGGCTAGCGAGATCACCTAATATAACTCCCTAGGATTTTTTTCTTTTATGAATACATCGGAACCATATCTACGACACGAAACCATAAAATTCAAATGTGTCAAAAGAAAGAATGCGCCATGCTTGTGCTTCAGTATCTGCAGAAATGTTAACAGATGTCCGTGCTAACAGTGAGAGACGCTTACCAGTACATCAATGCACACAACAGGGTGGTCATGGATTTGAACATTTATATTATGAATAATGTAATAATAAATAGGTATTTGCCAATCTATAGCACAGGTTTAAAAGAAAATTGATTATATTCCTTATATTTATTGTTCTTTATTGCAATAAAAGTCATAATAGCACAGTGAGGGCCCGTGGCCGAAATATATGGAGGGCGCGGAAACGGCTTTGATTGCTAAGTATTGGCAACAATAAATTATTACACCTCTAAATTTTATGAACCATTTTTTTTTTCAAATTCTACCCCAATAACCCCGGAAATAGTGGTCTTCAAGTTGTAATATACACCTCAGAAATAAGTACAAGAAGCCCAACAATCTTTGCTCAAAGCTGCTATATTAATATGCATGCAACATATAAACGTGTGTATTAAAACGTTATTCAAACGCATTCAAATCCGGAATTTATGTTCGCCACATTAGCTGCCACCTCACCAGTGTAATTCTTTTTTCTTTGCAGATTCATGCGCACATCACTGTCTGTACAAAAATTAATACTCGTATTTTGGAATTTGCTCAGTTTATCATGAATTACATTTTTGGCCTATTTATACACAAAATCAAGTCTTCTGTTCTTTAATTTAATGAAATTTTCCATTACCCTGTCATCAAAATCCTGCATGTTACTGATGATGTCTTATTTATTGACAACATTGCTAAAGCAGTGAATCTGTCGTTATTCATTGTATTTCTTAAAAGCGTTTTTTATCTTTTTCAGAGTGGAAAAGCAGTGCTTAGGTCCCAGAGTCGCCATCGGCGATGTTATGACAATTTTAAAAAGCTTTGTTAATTCAACGAACACTGACGAAAGGTTATTTTCGTATATGAACTGAGTAAGTTTAAATGCTCCTTAAATATTAAAGTAATTTCGTCTGTAAATTAGCTCCAACGAAGCGCAGGTTTTCTTGCTGTAGAAAAGTATAGGATTGCACCACTGGTGTCAAAGTTTCTTCAACAGTCCAAAATCTCTCATATATGCATTCCTCATGTATATAATGGAATACCAAAACCACCTGAAAGTGATTTAAAACGTCAGTTGTCTCATCACACTGAATGACAACAAACTCAGAGGCCTATATCTGTTGCTCTATTTTCTCCCTATAAACTTTCAACATGCGGACTAATAGATCATTTTGTACTGTTTTCGAAGTTCCTCTAAATACTGTGGCTGTTTCTAAATGTTCCTTCATTACCATATCCAGTTCAGGTGCATAGTCAATGAGGCCCCTCTACACCCCTGGATTGGAAGAAGTAGGTAACAGACTGATGTCCTCGTAAAGCCAGTTCAAGCACACAACGACACCTCACATGAAATAAGACTTTTTTTAAATATGTCTATTTTTATGCAATTGAATGTTTTATTTCTAAACAGTTTCTTTAAATACAGAGTAAAGATATGACGCAATGTTTTGTTTTTCTAGAGTGACAGATCCACCACACTATTCATATTGTGCATTGAACCTTCCAACTCTTATTTATTTTTTCTGTTAAATGTTTTATATCATTCGCTCCCTTAACTTTACACAAACAATTGGCACATTTAGCAGCAAATAGAACACACTGATAGCGGAAAATAATACTTGAGAAATTCGCAGCCACAGATCCAGTAACAGTTTTTACATAGGTATGGGACTTGTGGTGTTTCTTAAACACCCCGTTTTTATTTTTATTTGCTTTCATTTTTTCTATCTAGAATTCGGGCGTTGGTCTACCCAAAGACTGTACCTTTTCATCAAGAGTCAACCTTGAAAATTGCACTACAATTAGTGATTTTACAAAGTTATCCATCATTCTTTAGTCATTGGACTTTATAAAGCCACTTGTAACACTCTGCTTAAGTTTCTAACTCCACAAAACACTAAAATAAGAACCCCGTGCATTTTAATACTATAAAACTACTTTGCGGACTACGCTGGGCACGAACAGAACCCCGCCGGATAAGCACATATGCTAGTACTCCCCCCACTCCCTCATCACCTTCAGAGCTGCATGTCTTCCGTAACGTGCAAATGCAACAGGCCGGCGCTATACCTACCGCACCGAGCCATATGCTGTAGGTATGAAGACATCACCTTTACCAGCCTATGAAGTTTTCTAATATTATAAAAATAAACTATCTTTAATAGTCACAAGGCCATGGTACATTTAATTCTGTAAGATCTTTTAGGGGCGCGCCCGCCTTCGCACCCTTGCTACAAACCACACCAGGGTAATTTGGAGTGTTTGGAAACAGACCCAAAAGGGCAAGATGGCGGCCGTGCGCAATCTATGTATTTAGAGGATTTATTGTCCTATTTAGTTTATTTTTAGCATGCTTCGGAATACATTTAGTGATTTTCTGGTGTATTTCGTGGCTTAGGGATGTATTAAGGGGGCTTCTCAGTTTGTAATTATAAGCTTTTGAGCCATATTTAGTGGCGGGGGAATGTATTTTAGAGCTTCTAGAAGTGTACTTAGAGCTTTTTGGACAGTATTTATAGGCCTTTCGGAGTAATATAGAGAGTTTGATGCGTATTTTGATGCTTTTTTTCGTGTATTCGCTTGCTTTTGATCCCTATTTTTATGCTTTTCGGTGCAATTTAGTAGTTTTTGGTGTATTTAGAGCTTTATGGACAGTATTTATAGGCCTTTTGGTGTAATATAGAGGGTTTGAGGGGTATTTAGAGACCTTTTTCGTGTATTCAGGAACTTTTTGGGGCCTATTTACTGGCTTCTAGATGCATTTAGAGGCTTTGTTAAACTCTGTTTATACGCTTTTCGAGTAACTTAGAGGGCTTTGAGGCGTATTTAGAGCCCTCTTTCATGTATTCGGAGGCTTCCGGGACATATTCAATGACTTTTAATGTATTTAGAGGGTTTTAAGGTGCATTTAGCGTCTTTAGGTGTATCCAGATGCTCTTGAGACGTATTTAGAGACCTTTTCGATGCTTTTTGGGGGGTACGGGCTTTTGGGGCCAATTTTATGGCCTTTTAATGTATTCAGAGGCTTCTGGGGGTTTATTTAGAGACTTTTGCAACACATTTAGTATTCTGAGGGATGCATTAGTGACTTTATGGCGTAATTTAGAGCTTCTTAGAGAGTATTTAGAGGCTTTTGGGACGTATTTACTTGCTATTTGATGTATTTAGTTAACTTAAAATGTCTATGATTTGCTGTAGTTCATTATGTATTTTTTAATAATTAAAAACGTTTACTCCTCATTTGCAATCGGTACTTCTACACTTTAAACTAACCTAACCTAACACTTTAACCTAACCCAAGTCCTTCACTTATGCATTACTAGTTCATTTCATTATAAGCTAACCTAACCTAACCTAAGCTAACCTAACCTATCACTTTAACCTACACTTATGCCTTACTATTTCATCCCATTATAAGCTACCCTAACCTAAGCTAACCTAACCTAAGCTAACCTAACCTAACACTTTAAGCTAACCAAAGTCCTACACTTATGCTTTACTATTTCATTCTATTATCAGCTAACCTAACCTAAGCTAACCTAACCTAACACTTTAATCTAACCCAAGTCCTACACTTATGCTTTACTATTTCACTGCATTATAAGCTAATCTACCCGAGCTAACCTAACCGAAACTAACTTAACCCAACACTACCTAACCCAACACTTCAACCTAACCCAAGTCCTTCACTTATGCTTTACTATTTCATCCCATTATAACCCAATCTAAGTTAACCCAACCGAGCCAAACTAACCCAAGTCCTTCACTTATGCTTTACTATTTCATCACATCATAACCTAACCTAAGTTAACCTAACCTATCACTTTAACCTAACCCAAGTCCTTCACTTATGCTTTACCTTTTCATCCCATTATAACCTAACCTAATCTAACCCAACCTTGCCTAACCTAGCCCAAGTCCTTCACTTATGCTTTACTATTTCAGCCCGTTATAACCTAACCTAACTGTGCTTTTGGTTACATTTGGTTACATTTTGTGATTAAGTCGGTTAATTGTTTAAGTTGCTTCTGTGCTCAAATTGGTAGTTTGATTACATTGGCTAATTGATCAGGTGTGGTTACCTAACCTATTTCTGTGTTTCTGTTGAAGCATTTGTTTTTCACATTGTATTCTTTGCACTCACTTCCCTTCACTCTATCCTCTTTTATGAAGCTTTAAAGCTAACACTGTCTGATGCTCTAACCGCCGATATTGAAGTACTTATAGATTAGTTTATGCGGAATATTTTGTAAATTCTCTTATGATATCCCCCTCCCAAGCTTTTACTGGTATTTGTATAACGTAAATCAGGGTATACTTAGCTTGTAGTTCAATGGTAGACGCCTCTCCTCTTTTATCTGGGCTGGAGACCAGCACTAGAGTGTAATCCTAGTGGCAGAGTTAACGCCTTCCTCCATTTTTCTCACTTCTTCTTTATTCTTAAGGCGTCTTGGGAGTCCTGGGATAGATGTCGCTTGCGTAACTATTCATTCTGTAGGTTAGCTTATAGAGATCACCATTATCTTCTAATCTAAGTTGCTCCCCTCTTGCATTCTTTTTGCAACACTATAATGTCCGTACGCGTCTGTTGATACTCCATCCTCAGCAATCACTCTCTTGTCGTCATGAGGCGATAGGGCTATTTTATTAGCTTCAACTGTAGAAACATTATGTTTTCGGGATAGGATTTGGCTCATGGGAGCTCTTAGGATCTTTTGGGATTTAAGACAATCCACACAGCTATCGAAGTTGATGTATTGCTAGATTGCGCTACGCTTTATGCCTTTAATCTTCTTGATTACACCTCCATCCATGTCGAGAGCATACATCTTGGGTCTCAGCCCTACAAAACGATGAATAATTTTCCCACAGGCTTCATCTTTAAATTTTCCCAAAACTTTCCTGTTGTTTTTAGAATGGCATATATGGTCGAGAGGATAATCAGCTGTATCCAGATGTTCAAGAAAACGTAGCTTATCCTGGTATATATCTCTTGTAGTCACTCTATGGATGAAAGAGTCTGTATCCATGTACATGAGTTTTAGTTTTTCAAGCCCGTAATACGGCAATAACACATCATAATGATATCGATACATCAAGGTCTTTGAGATATCCAGCACACACATACCGATGTATATAGGTTTGTTGAACACTATCTCCCGCGAAGCAATGTGTACTGCAGCCAGATTAGGTCCATATATAGTTCGATCAATAAACGTAGGCTTAGTAACCAGCTTTTCCAATGTCTTCCAATCGGTAACAAGTCGTATATTCGGTCGATTTCTTATATTCTCCATAGTTTTTCCAAACATAGCATTGTTAAAAAGTTTGTACAGATCCTTCTCAAAATCATTGCTAGATCCTTGTCGTAGCCGGTTATTGAATTCGACATAAGGATTTAACCAGCACGACTGTCGAAACTGTAGCACAGGATGAATCTTAATCAGTTTTAACCCATGATCAAGGGCTTGCTTCAAGATCATGTAATGCACCACATACTTAGTTCGTGATCAAAGGTGTGGAATTAGCTTTTTTGTAGACGAGTTCTTAGGCTTGATACACTCAGGCAGGAATGGTAAATCATTGTGCAAGTCATGAAGTTCTGTAGGATATTCAAGGTATACTTCTAAAATGTAGCCGAGAGGGTCATTTTCTCGTAGTTTTTCTAGGTGAATATCTGCAGGAGAGACCCACTCAAAACCCCCATAAGGAAGGTCGTGGCACATTGCCCAACCATATTGGTTATTTGCGTCCTCGTACGTAATATATTGAGAAGGCTTACTTGAGTCATACTCTTCCATGTAGATGTTGTTAACCTTTGCATAACGATGAGAAACTTGACATAATCCTCCTCTTATACCTGATTCAACCATGAGTAGCTGATCGTAATCCTGTAGCAATTCTAGTTCAATTCCTGTATACAGCAGCATTGCATCCCACGTAAGTCCAGGAGATGTAAAATAATGTGCAGGATCAACTTTATGCGTTTTTAGGGTCTGGTCTCTGAATGTCTCAAACACATCAGTTAACAGAAGAACATCTGAAGTTAGATAGAGATCGCTATACTCTCATAATGTTTTAATGTTGAACTGTCTCCATACACTTTTTGCGTGTTCATACTCTCCATCACTAATTTCTTCTTTGTTCAGCTTGTTGTAGAATGCCTCCCTCGGAGGAAGTTCTGTTTCATTTAAAACATCCCACGATGTAACGTAATCATAGGGGAAAACACCCTTACGTGTCATCAGTTTGATCTACTCTGCTTCAAAGTGCTTTAGGGTTTCAGGATGTGATGTTAGAGTTTTTGCTAGTTTATCCAAGCTGGTACTAAGGAAGCGGTAGGTATCCACAAGGCGAAGTTTTATATTTCCAACGTACTTGGAAAATGATATGTAACTTTCCTCAGAGCTAGGAATGACTTCTACTCTATCTCTAGTACAGCCTAATTCCTTAACAATAAAATGGGAGTCATATCCACTCAGGTTATGTATGAAGACGAGAATATAATTAGGCGTTTTACAGGTTAGATTACACTGATTATGTAGACTTCCTCGATATTCTCCACTTATATGATCATGATCCCGTACTTTCCAATTATCTCCGGTAAATTCTTTACCACATAAGTAGCATTCTGTAGAAGATTCGAATGATTTCTGCTGCTCATCTGTTAGAATGGACCACCAGTATTATATACACAATTAATCTTCTTTGCGAGAGAACTTACATACTCCATAAACTTCGATGCAGCATCATAACCACGATATACATAGGGTTCTGTAGGAAGATCAGTCTGTAAACCTTCAATTGTAGCTGACGGTTTAACATAAACACAGAAACTCATAGGAATATGCTTCTGATATGGAACTGTGTAAGACGTTTCGGGATTAGAAGAACACCCGTGATAAGGAGTAAGAATGCTTTCAAAATCAACATAGATGACATAAGGTAATTTCAGCATATTTTCATAATTCTTAAACCTAACAATAGATTTCTGCTTAGTTGGCATAACAATCTTAGCAACTCCGTGTTGGCTACATATTTGTATATGTTCATTTAAACTCTCAACTCCTCCATTTTGATCATCAAAGTGCGCAAAACAGCGTTTGCAGATGTAGATCTTTCCCCGGCGTATAGTTTTTTGTTGATGAACAAGTCTCTCAAAATTCTTTATATAGACGTAATAATGACGTCCAGCTGCATCACTTAATAGAAGCAGGTCACAATGGTCAGACAGTTCTTCATCGATAACCTTCATAGGAAACACTTGATTTTTCTCATCCAGTCCGAAAACATTTATAGAGATGTTATTTCTGCGTTCAAATTTAGGGATATCAGTCAAGCTCGTAGGAAACGACAGGCAGGTAAAGTCGTATATCTCTTGAAGATCCTTATATTTGTTAACACGATGAGGATTCCTTTGAATGAATTTGGCAAGTATGGCATACATGAAACATTTTTCATCTTCATAGTTCTGTAGATTTATGCAGGCTTCTTTCGCTTCTAAAGATGGCGGTAGAGGGATGTAACTGCTTCCTCTTAGCCCATTATTCCTATTAATTCTAACTCGAACCCCGTCAACAGCTAATAAAGCCCAGTTGCTTCCCTTAAGTTGACTTTCCTCCATTTCAGTACAAAGTTTCTTGAATTTCCTTTCGAAGATGGCGTCCAAGTCACTTTCCAAAAATATTGCTTGATCTTGCGTTTTGAAGGCTTTATCAGTAATATCTCCAACAGCATTTACAAACTGACATTCAGTCATGATGTTACATTTAATACTTTTATGAATCCTTAGCTCCTTCTGAATGGCTTGAATTATCCGCTGCTTCGATTCTCGGAGATACGTAGACAGATCTTGGCGTGTGCTACACTGTATGAAATATGATTTCAGCCGATCTTGAAAAGCTGTCTCGTATTCAATGACATCATCTTCATCAGGCACCATTAACAGTAGTTTATGTTTAGTAGGCTCAATCTTGATTTTCTTGGCAGTTATTCTACCACAACGTTCTTGATGTGCATCTCTGCGATATTCGGTACCATAAACCTCTCTACAGTGCTTACATTCGTAATATTGCCGCATGCCAGTTCATGTCTCTTTTTATGGTAGTTCCTCAGGAAACACTTCCCACATTTGCTACACTTATATTCTGGTATAACATTTAAAAGAGATTCCATCATTTTAGTGTTCCACATCGTATCACTAAGCAGTTTAATCCGTGGGTGAATATGTCGCTCAGTAACTGTTTGATACACTTTTCACTTCTCTTCTACACCTTGATAACTTAGCAGCACTTCGTTATACTTGGATTTCACTGCAGGAGTTGATCCACTAAGCTAGAAACACACTAGCGCAATGACATGTAATCTCGATCAAGCTCTACTTATACAATTATGGCGAACCTAAAAGAAAACTTCATCATCCCCACCACCAGGGTTCGAACACACCGCTACTATCGGAGAAAAAAGGAATTAAAAATTCACGAGTAATACCTCTACCATTATTATAATTATATAGGAGCATCATGATCAAAGGCAGCATCATGGTCATCATATTAAATCCATTTACCATAACTGTATGATTAAAACAAACAGAAATTAAGAAAAAAGAAAATATTTCAGCCTCCATCGCTCCCACCCCTCCACTACCACTCCCACTACCCCTTAAAGGTTCTATCCCACCTCCAAACGCTTAAGCAAACCGGTTTCGTTGTACTTCATTACTCTGGCACAGGTATACGGAGGACCGCTGACGTCACGTACAATTGGATACAGAATGTCTGGCTGTCCAAGACAGGTTTCAACATGCATCATTTACCCATGAGTATACATGAAAGTTCAGAAACAGCCAATAATACAAGCATCAGGATAGAAGCATTCTAGGGAAAACAGTCATACAAACCAACCCTCCTCAATGTTTAAGGATGTTCACAGGTATTCAGAAATTACTCGTTTAATATTACGTAATCTATAAATTTACATTTTTATAAGTTGCACAATAAACAGTAATGTGCACCATTTCCAACTCATTAGTTTTTCCACCGCCAAAGACGTTCCTTTACCCCATTCTTCGTTTCAACCACTTCCTTGAGTCCTCTCTTATGCATGTCTTCCTCGTTTTTCTAAGTTTGAGCAAGCAATTATATTTAATTAAGCATGTTAGTATAATCTTTAGAGAAATTATTGTATTCTGAGGGTTTCAGAGAGGCCAAATATTTAAGGGTTTTAGTCAATTTTAACAAATTTCTGCGTTAAAGATACGTATTAATTGATTTTTCTAATATTGCAACCGTTTTTAGCTTGATGACAAGCCTAAAATATGTATATTTCGATGGTTATTTAAAATATCCCACAGAGGTTCGAACCAAGGTCATATCTGCGTAAATTACCATTTCAACAACTATTCTGGTCTAATTTATGTATTAATACCTTATTTCATATTTCTAGACCCAGTGCTTACAGATATATTAAAATAAACCGATTCAGGACTCGAACCAAGGACACAGGGTGTACGGCATATAGCTAGTGGACGCTCTTTAACAGTATGAAATTAATAAAGTTTATTTGAAGTTTCTGTCGCAAATAGTTTCCAGGTTATAAGAATAATAAAATATTGGTATGTGCGAGAGTCGATTCCAGGACCATTGGTAAGTTTAAAGCTACCCGTTAGGATGCGACGCTTTATTATAGACTCATTAGCATTTATTACTTTTCGATATCTTGAAGGATTCAGGAGATATAGACTAAAATTTACTGGAGAAAAAGTACCGTGCCTTAAGGGTGGTGGGGGAAGGCTGTGACGTCATTTATGGCACGTGTCACGGGTCGGGCGGTATTTTGTAAGGACAAAGGAGTGTGATAATTAGATTACATTGTAATCCAATTAGCGGCATGTCTTTGAGAGATTGTAACATGCTGAGTCCATTCTGTGACGTCACTGTTGGTCGCGTGTCATTGAGGGGTGTGTCTATGAGGTTCGATTTGGTCGCCTGCCATTTAGGTTTGGCTGTGACGTCATTTATGTCACGTGTGAGACGGCCCTGGCTATGACATCATTTAGAGTTGGCGCGTGGTATAGGGCTGTGGCCATGACGTCATTATAAGCTGGCGCGTGCCGCGTGGGTATGGCTATTACCTCACTCACTTAAAGCAGCACTTTAAAGTTTATTTCATCGCTCTGGGCCCATTGGTTTCAAAAATATTCAAATTGTCCAATTCGGGACTCGAACCAAGAACCCCTAAGCTACACACTTCTAGGATATGATTAACTAGGAAAATTATTACCACATAAAGTTTATTTCATCGCTCTAAACCCATTGATTACGGAGACATTCAGTTTTATCGATTCAGGACTCGAATCAAGGACAACAGGTATATGTCAGAAAGACAGCAGATGCTACTTAACAATATAAAAGTAATAAAGTTTATCCGAGGTTGCTATCTGTATTAGTTTCGGAGTTATAAGAATAATAAATGTACTGATTTGCACGGGATTCGAATCAGGACCATTGATAAACTTCTTTGGGATCTTAAACGATGCGCCATATTTTTAGAAATGGATTAAAGTTTATTGCACCGCGATATCGTGATAGGTTCAGGCGATATAGGCGAAAACGTGGAGTATTAGGGTAATGACGATTATTAATTGATTAATGAGGCGTTAATTGGATTACATTCTAGTGCTGGTCTCCAGCCCAGATAAAAGAGGAGAGGCGTCTACCATTGAACTACAAGCTAAGTATACCCTGATTTACGTTATACAAATACCAGTAAAAGCTTGGGAGGGGGATATCATAAGAGAATTTACAAAATATTCCGCATAAACTAATCTATAAGTACTTCAATATCGGCGGTTAGAGTATCAGACAGTGTTAGCTTTAAAGCTTCATAAAAGAGGATAGAGTGAAGGGAAGTGAGTGCAAAGAATACAATGTGAAAAACAAATGCTTCAACAGAAACACAGAGATAGGTTAGGTAACCACACCTGATCAATTAGCCAATGTAATCAAACTACCAATCTGAGCACAGAAGCAACTTAAACAATTAACCGACGTAATCACAAAATGTAACCAAATGTAACCGAAAGCACAGTTAGGTTAGGTTAGGTTATAACGGGCTGAAATAGTAAAGCATAAGTGAAGGACTTGGGCTAGGTTAGGCAAGGTTGGGTTAGATTAGGTTAGGTTAGGTTATAATGGGATGAAAAAGTAAAGCATAAGTGAAGGACTTGGGTTAGGTTAAAGTGTTAGGTTAGGTTAACTTAGGTTAGGTTATAATGCGATGAAATAGTAAAGCATAAGTGAAGGACTTGGGTTAGGTTAGGCTCGGTTGGGTTAACTTAGATTAGGTTATAATGGGATGAAATAGTAAAGCATAAGTGAAGGACTTGGGTTAGGTTAAAGTGTTGGGTAAGGTTAGGTTAAGTTAGTTTCGATTAGGTTAGTTAGGTTAGATTAGCTTATAATGGAGTGAAATAGTAAAGCAGAAGTGTAGGACTTGGGTTAGATTAAAGTGTTAGGTTAGGTTAGCTTAGGTTAGGTTAGCTTATAATGGAATGAAATAGTAAAGCATAAGTGTAGGACTTGGGTTAGCTTAAAGTGTCAGGTTAGGTTAGCTTAGTTTAGGTTAGGTTAGTTTAGGTTAGGGTAGCTTATAATGGGATGAAATAGTAAGGCATAAGTGTAGGTTAAAGTGTAGGTTAGGTTAGTTTAAAGTGTAGAAGTACCGATTGCAAATGAGGAGTAAACGTTTTTAATTATTGAAAAAGACATAATGAACTACAGCAAATCAAAGACATTTTAAGTTAACTAAATACATCAAAAAGCAAGTAAATACGTCCCAAAAGCCTCTAAATACTCTCTAAGAAGCTCTAAATTACGCCATAAAGTCACTAATGCATCCCTCAGAATACTAAATGTGTTGCAAAAGTCTCTAAATAAACGCCCAGAAGTCTCTGAATACATTAAAAGGCCATAAAATTGGCCCCAAAAGAACGCACCCCCCAAAAAGCACCGAAAAGGTCTCTAAATACGTCTCAAGAAAATCTGGATACACCTAAAGACGCTAAATGCACCTTAAAATCCTCTAAATACATTAAAAGTCATTGAATATGTCCCGGAAGCCTCCGAATACATGAAAAAGGGCTCTAAATGCGCCTCAAAGCCCTCTAAGTTACTCGAAAAGCGTATAAACAGAGTTTAACAAACCCTCTAAATACATCTAGAAGCCAGTAATTAGGCCCCAAACGCTCCTGAATACACGAAAAAAGTCTCTAAATACCCCTCAAACCCTCTATATTACACCAAAAGCTCTAAATACACCAAAAACCACTAAACTGCACCGAAAAGCATAAAAATGGGGCTCAAAAGCAAGCGAATACACGAAAAAAGCATCGAAATACGCATCAAACTCTCTATATTACTCCGAAAGGCCTATAAATACTGTCCAAAAAGCTCTAAATACACTTCTAGAAGCTCTAAAATGCATTCCCTCGCCACTACATATGTCTCAAAAGCTTATAATTACAAACTGAGAAGCCCCCTTAATACATCCCTAAGCCACGAAATACACCAGAAAATCACTAAATGTATTCCGAAGCATGCAAAAAATAAACTAAATAGGACAATAAATCCTCTAAATACATATATTGCGAACGGCCGCCATCTTGCCCTTTTGGGTCTGTTTACAAACACTCCAAATTACCCTAAATTGTTGCATTATGTGATTATAAATGAGTTGTGGGATCTTGTTATGCCTTACAAGAGATAATTAGATTAGATTAGATTAGATTAGATTGATTTGCGTTCAGTAGGTTCACTTGTAGCCAGAAAAGGCTGTGAACATTGAACATGTCTAGAGGTATAAAGTTTAATAGCGTATATATGTACAAAAGTTAACATAAGACACAGGCAATATGAACAACAATATGGAAAACAAAGCAGGGATAATCATATATGATACAAAATGAAAGACTTTTTAAACCAGTTTTCACTTGGCTAATGCCAGTACGTCTCAACCTTTTTGCAATGGATACCATTCTTGTTATTTATTAAATACATATAGATTAAAAATAAACTTTCAGATTGCATCAAATATTTATAAGTAATGATTTGTCATTGGAATAGTTAAATACTACTTATAGAACTACAGAAGCATTATCAGGATAATTTGTCATTCAGATAATCTTGTACAGAATAAAAAGATTTTGAGCAAAGGTACTCTCTAACAGCTTTTTTAAAAGCACCGAAATTATTAACTTTTTCTTTAAGAACATTAGGAAGTGCGCCAAATATTTTGATAGTTTCATAATACACACCTTTCTGGAAGCAAGAAAGTTTAGCACTGGGATAATGGATATTATACCTTTGTCTAGTGTTTATTTTGTGAATTACATAATTTGTTGCAAATAAGGCACGATTGCATACAAAGAATTTTAGGATCGAGAATATATACATGCAAGGAAGCGTTAATATCTTCAATCTTGTAAAAAGATCTTTACAGGAGCATCTGGTGTGGGTGTTAGTAATGATTCTTATAAACCTCTTTTGCATAAGGAATATTTTTTTACTTTCTACTGAGTTGCCCCAAAATAATATTCCATACTCCATAATAGAGTTAAAGTATGCATAATATACCAATTTAAGTGTGTCAATAGAACTCACATTAACCAGCTCTCGGATAGCATAACAGGCAGAGCTAAGTTTAGGTAAGATGTAATTTATGTGAGCTTTCCAATCTAAACATCTGTCCACTTGAAGGCCCAGAAATTTTATGCTGTCAATTTCTTCTAATAACATATCATTAATCCCCATTTCTATTTCAGTATGTGATGTACGACAGGTTATAAATTTGACCACTTTTGTTTTGTCTAGATTCACAGATAATTGGTTTGCTTTAAACCAGCATGACATACAGTTCAAAACATAATTCATTTTAATTGTACACTCGTTTAAATTTGTACTGGTCACCAGGACACTAGTGTCATCAGCAAAAAGAACTGTACTTGCAATGTCCTTTATATAAGGTGAGAGGTCATTTATATAGATAAGAAATAATAAAGGCCCTAACACGGAACCTTGGGGTACTCCATGAGTTACTATTTTCCAGTTCGAAGTTTGTTTTTCATAACCAATATCACTGACAGCTACTTCAACACTCTGTTTTCTTTCATTTAGATATGATACAAACCATCTTAAATGTTCATTTTTTATCCCATAGAATTCCAGTTTTGCTATAAGAATGTCATGATTAACACAATCAAAAGCCTTTGCTAGATCACAAAAAATTCCACCTACATGTCTTTTATCATTTAAGGCAGTCAACACTTCATGTGTAAGCTTGTAAGTTGCATTATTAGTCGATATTCCTTTTCTGAATCCAAACTGATCACTGACAAGTATGTTGTTACATTCAAGGTGTTTATACAGTCTGGTGAACATTACTTTTTCAAGAACTTTTGAATATATTGGCAAGAGAGATATTGGTCTATAATTTGAAACATTATTGCGTTCGCCTGTTTTGAAAAGAGGTTTAACAACTGAGTATTTCATTCTGTCAGGGAAAATACCAGTCTTTAGAGACTCATTACATATATAACTAAGGGGAATGCTAATTTGTGAGGAGCAAGATTTTAGGATTTTTGTAGTTATTTCATCATAACCGGAAGAATTCTTCATTTTTAAAGAGTCAATAATTTTATTTATTTCGGAAGGTGTAGTTAAACTGATTTTAAATGTAGGTACATTGTTTGTGAAACTTGAACTTAGAAATTCTAGTGCTGCATCTTTACTTCCATAATTAATATTTAATTTTTTGTTACATCCAAAAAGAATCTGTTAAACAATTCTGCAACTACAAGAGGTTTGGCAATTTCATGATTGTCAACATTGAGTGTTATTGGGCAATTTTCTGATGAGTGTTTACGTGTCACATTTTTTATTATATTCCAAGTGGTTTTTATTTTATTGTCTGAGTTTTGAATTAGTTTATTATAATGCAATACTTTAGCTGCTATTATTACCTTCTTTAGAAGTTTACAATGTATTTTGTAGTACTTTTTTAAATACAAATTGTTACTGATTCTAACTTGCTGATATAGTTCTCTTTTATGCCTGCATGAGGTTTTAATTCCTAAAGTGAGCCAGGAATTGTCTTTTTTAAAGTTAAATGTTTTTTTATACTTGGATGGGAAGCAGAATTCAAACTTAGTTTTAAAGCATTGAAGAATGCTATTATATTTGTTGTTGGTACCATTAACCTCATAAGTTTGTTTCCAAGATTCAAGTTTAAGGTTCTTACTAAATTCATTCAGAGTTTTAGTTAATTGATGGAAATTAATTATTTCTCCACACTAGCCGTATATAGGCTAAGATGTTTGATGGATAGAGTCAACATGAAAAATTCAATGCCATGGCCGGGATTTGAACCACGGATCTCCTGGTTTCCGTCCAGTCGCTCTTAACCTTTGAGCTACCATGGCCAACGTGCCTTCCTGACATTAAATTCTCCAGTTGACTCGTATATTTCCCTGGTAGACCACTAGGGGCTCTCGCATCCGAGATACACCGTTTGTGGCGACTTACTATTGTAAGTACTTAGGTCCCAGGATTCATCATTTAACTCTTATTATTTTAGTTAATTGATGGAAATTAATTATTTCTCCACACTAGCCGTATATAGGCTAAGATGTTTGATGGATAGAGTCAACATGAAAAATTCAATGCCATGGCCGGGATTTGAACCACGGATCTCCTGGTTTCCGTCCAGTCGCTCTTAACCTTTGAGCTACCATGGCCAACGTGCCTTCCTGACATTAAATTCTCCAGTTGACTCGTATATTTCCCTGGTAGACCACTAGGGGCTCTCGCATCCGAGATACACCGTTTGTGGCGACTTACTATTGTAAGTACTTAGGTCCCAGGATTCATCATTTAACTCTTATTATTTTAGTTAATTGATGGAAATTAATTATTTCTCCACACTAGCCGTATATAGGCTAAGATGTTTGATGGATAGAGTCAACATGAAAAATTCAATGTCAGGAAGGCACGTTGGCCATGGTAGCTCAAAGGTTAAGAGCGACTGGACGGAAACCAGGAGATCCGTGGTTCAAATCCCGGCCATGGCATTGAATTTTTCATGTTGACTCTATCCATCTTCATTCAGAGTATTTTCGTTTATTTCCCTACATTTAATATATGTGTATTTAGGTTTGAGTTTTAAATTTATCTTATCAATCATTAGAATTTGTGCATCATGATCTGATAGTCCATTAGTTTTTGATGAGACAGAGCAAAATTTAGTTATATCTGAATTTACAAATATGTTATCAATAGCTGTGGATGAATTATTTTGGATTCTTGTTGGAAAGTTAACTGTATGTGTCATGTGGTATGTGGTAAATAAAGAGCTAAGCTGTTCCCTTTGAAGACTTGATTTCAGATAATCTACATTTATGTCACCACAAATGATTATTTCTCTTTTTGTTTTAAATAGAAAGTTCAGAGCATATTCTAATTGATTTTTAAAAATTTGAAAACTTCCTAAGGGAGATCGATAAATGGCTACTATGACTAAGTTCAAATTACTTCCAATTAACTGAACTGCACAGAGTTCGAGGTCTTTTTCATAGCAAAATCTGGATAAATCTAAAGCTTTAAAGATCAGATCATTTCTAACATATATAGAAACTCCACCTTTATGTAACTTTTTTCTACTATATTCTGCTCCTAAAGAGTACCCTTGCAATGAAATTGGCTTAAATTTCTGCTGTGTCAAGTGATGTTCAGAAATGCATAAAACATGTGGTAGTTGAATTTCAGTATGCAGATTAATAGCTAGTTCATCTAATTTGTTTCTTATGCCTCTTATGTTTTGATGAAATACAGATAGACAGTGGTTATTATTAATATTATTGATATTATTATCATTACTATTGTTCTTGAGAGGAGTATTTTTAATTGAATTTATTGTCATGAAGCTATTAGGGATGATTGATTTAATTTGCCTAGAGTTACTGGGCTTATATTGGTTTAACCTAAAAAAGACCTTCTACTTGCAACAACAGGAATTAATTATTATGCTTTGCCTCTTGTGCGTATTCTTTTGTTGAAAAATAATCGTTCTCCGACTCAGTAACCTTTCCTGAGCCCAGGAATTGAACCCGATACCTCACCGCAATCACCATGTGCTCCAGCGACGGGCTCTGGGACTGGTTACATTAGGTGTTGGCTTTCAAGCTCTGCTCCTACGTTTAACAGGGTCTCCACTCTGTCGGAATAACGTCCCTTTATTGCCATGCTTGGGCATATCTTTCGGCGTCCGCGTTATCCGGGGGTAACCGACTTCAACGAAGGACGGTTATATATGTATATATATATATATATATATATATATATAGAGAGAGAGAGAATCAGATGAAATGCTATCAGTTATACCGTGAGTATCCGGAAATGTGGGAACAAATAAGTGACGCTCCGGAAAGGAACTCTAGTTCCACCAGTTAATTATTGGATTTATGTGGTTTTGATGCAAGAACTGCTATAACTAGAAGCAGTTCTGTATTGCACAGAAATAATGTAAATCCAAAGCCGATTATGCCTGTGTTTACGCAGTGGCAGTGTTTGTAGCCTTTTCTGATTATAATAGCTGTTTTAACCTCTATGATAGAGATGATTTTATTCTGAGTAGTAGATGCGGTTTAAGTGATGACAAATCTAGAAGTGCCGCCATTCATGTGGGCAAAACTCTCATATTATGTTCACTTTATTTAATATTTGATAAACACTGCCGTACATTTTGACATACTGAAGCTATGACAAGGAGCTCAGGATAGCTATATTGAAATTGCTATTGCAGATATGGTCCAAAACCATAAAACGAAAACTGACTGGGGAAAGGGTGAACATAACACGTTACTCAATGACATTAAACGAGATAAAATATGATTTAATATCGGTCAAACTGACTGCAATGAAACAAAAATTACCAAGAAATACGAGAAATACACAGATAACGAACCTGGCAATGACAATGTCGTGTGTGATACATGCCGTTGAATTGAAAAACTATTATTTTCTTTTTTTCTTTCCTTTCCTTGCTTTCATTTCATCTTATGCAGTGTTTGGATCTGAAATCGGTAGTCTTATGAAGTGAATGAAAATGCAAAGGTTTTTTGAATTAACTTTTGAATTGGTGATAGGTGATGACTTGATACCTCAGTGAATATTTTTGTCGAGATATGTAGGCTCTTTATATGGAAATATGTACACAATGTCCTATAACTTAAAAAATTAATTCACTTTAAAATATAAGACCTTGTAATTTTCTCAAATTGAACAAAATTTATCAGGACTCACTTGCCCTTTTAATTTTCTAGCCTATTTCTATATTTTACCAAATTGCAAACAAAAATATAGCATTTTAATGTATGGTGTTTAATTGCTGAATGCATTAGCTGTACTTTAACGTATTTTGGAAACTTACAGTTAAATATAACATACTTTTGAAACAAAAAAACGAAAGGCAAAACTCACTTGGCCCATCGTCCCCTAAATGTGTTGTAAATCTGTCAAAAATGTGGATGTATTATAATTTTAATATATAAAGTTACTCCAAAAGGTATTCGTCTAACGTATGATTTTATGTTTAAGGATGTATGGATAATAGAAAATCATCAGAAAAAGTAGAGCAGGAATACTCTCTTATTTACTGATTACTGAAAAAGAGAATACAATAAAGAAACACATAGTATATATTCACATAAACATATTTAAACATTTGTTTCTCCCTTTC
The DNA here is from genome assembly GCA_030765055.1 of Mantis religiosa. Classification (NCBI taxonomy): domain Eukaryota; kingdom Metazoa; phylum Arthropoda; class Insecta; order Mantodea; family Mantidae; genus Mantis; species Mantis religiosa. Next base: position 3,317,553 of record JAUKNK010000112.1, on the reverse strand, counting down.
TCGCCAATGCTGACGTTAGGAGGTGCTTTGGGTTCCCTCAGCATCTGACCTGAGATGAAATCAGGGCTGAGGGGTCGGCCGGACGCTTGAGATGAATGAATGATGGAGGCCCATCGCCATGTTGTCCAATACAAATCCCACTTTGCGGTCGCCTGGGATGAAACCCGTGCCGCCTGGGTGAGAGTCAAGCGGTCTAACCACTCAGCCATGACGCGGCCATATAGTTAAACATTCAAAATTAAAGATATTGTCACCAGAGCGTCGGAACACCCTGTAGACTGGGCAAGCAGCAGACGGGTCGGTGTTCGCCCCCTCGTTTGTCTTATAGCGTTAAGAAGGGATGGCTGGGACAAAAAACATCACGGCGCCGTCTCTTTCTGTTCCACCTGTGTTCTCGAACTTACAGGATATTTCCTCTAATCTAGAACCTTCCGATCGACCCGCTGGCCCTATATAAGCAGCACGTCGGGCAAGACAGTCAGTCACAGTTCTTGGTGTAAGAATGCAGTGCTAGTGTACGACGAGAAGACTGTGAGAGCATCGGAAGATTGTACGTAATTACGAGTGCAAGTGAAATTGTAACGGACGAACTGGTGAATCGTAATTGTGTGCATTACGTAATTCTGTGTAATTGGCAAGAGTTTAACTGTAAGTCGGTGGAAATAAAGAACATTTTTGAGTGGTGAAATTGGACTTTTCATTTCACGAACCCACAAAGTCACACTGGTGTCAGGAAGCGGGAAGACAACAGCACCGAACATTACAGCCATGGACGCGGCACTGGAAAATGTTTTGGAGAAGATGATGGAAATGAAGGCGGAACTGGCAGAAATGAAGACGGCCAACGGCAACATCACCGAGAAGATGGAAGAAATGAAGGCCGAATTAACAACAAAAACGGAAGCGGCAAACAACAGCCTGGCCGCGAAGCTGGAGACTACAAACAACAACCTGGCCGCGGAACTGAAACTAATGAAGACGGCTAAAGACAACATCACCGAGAAGATGGAAGAAATGAAGGCCGAGTTAACCACAGAAATGAGAGCAGCGAACGACCGTCTGGCCACGGAAATGAAGGTGGCGAACGAGGCTCTCGCCGCCAAATTTGAGGAACGATTGGCCGGCGTGAGGGATGACGTCACGAATCGCAAGCGGATGGGTCAAGTAGACGACCGCCTTAATGATTTAGAGGAAAAGGCCGACAACATCGCCAAACCCCTCACCCGCCTGACAGAGGAACACCGACCTTGTGTGTGGACGGAGGTCGCCGAAGACGCTTTCCAGCACCTAAAGGAGACCCTCTGCAGTGCTCCAATTTTGGGTTTCCCACAGCCGGGTGGCGCCTTCATTGTGGACACCGACGCTAGCGACCATTGCATTGGAGGTGTCCTATCGCAGATCCAGGACGGCCATGAGCGGGTGATAGCCTACTACAGCAAGACGCTATCCAAGGCAGAGAAGAACTACTGCGTCACCCGACGAGAATTACTGGCGGTAGTAAAGACATTGGAGCACTTCCACAAGTACCTGTACGGTCAGCCATTCCACCTGAGAACTGACCATTCCGCCCTAACCTGGCTATTGAGCTTTAAGAACCTGGAAAGCCAGACAGCACGTTGGGTCCAGAGGCTGCAGGAGTACGACTTCACCTCGGAACATCGTAGAGGGAAGAGCCACGGTAACGCTGACGCCATGTCCCAAAGACCCTGTCCAGAAAAGTGCGGCCAGTGCACAAGAGTGGAAGAGAAGGAGCGTGCCGCAGCAGTCCGAGTAGTTGTGGCAGTGCCTGCTGAAGGCTGGGATAGCGCAGGCCTGAGGAGGGAGCAGCTGGCGGACGCAGACTTGGGGCCACTCTTGAGGGAAGTGGAGGCAGGGACAAGACCAACCTGGGAGGACATCGCACCAAGGGGCGCCACCTACAAGTCGTACTGGGCCCAATGGGACTCGTGGAATACCAGAGATGGCGCGCTGTTCCGGGTATGGGAATCACCCGATGGGAAGACGCAGAGAGCAGTTGGTACCTTATGGTTCGAAAGTCCATCAATAAAACACAAATCCCCCACACCATTTGCACTCATGCAGTCCCAGACAACTACTGAACCTCCTCCATGTTTAACCAAAGCTGCTATATTTTTCCCTCAAAAATTCTTTTTTCTCCACACTATTACTCGCTCATTTGACTTAAGGGGGGCAGAGTTTCTGTTCTACTCATTTTCGTGAAAAAAATGGAAATTTTGTCTTTTGTTGCAAAATATGCACCATAATTTAATTTACTTGTTTACAAAGTTTCATGCCCGTAGGGCAAACGCATCACCTGTTTTGGACGCCATTTTTAAAACTCCATGCTGGTTAAATGCCTCTCCAAGCTTTAAATGGCACGCCCACATGTTCGAATGCAGAGAACTTTCGAACGATTTGATTTTAAAATACCGTGGCCAATTTTAACAATCTTTCATATGAATCCCCTAGATGATAGTGATTTTTCGGGTGTTTTTAGTCGTTTCCTTGACATACTTCCTGTGTAATGGCGCGAAAGTTTGTTGTATTGTGAAATAAAAGAGGTTAAGGTTGATATATTGATTTATATGGTACTGCATTATTTTACTGTTTTAGAATACCGAAACGAAAGGGCAGTAGAGCCGCTTTGTGTAAATTAATGAATATGAGCAGAAGGGCAGAGACAGATACCTTAGTTGAAGTATATCAGAAAGTAACTGAGCCTCCAGCACTGTAAAAGTAAAACATAAACCTTTCTAAATTGGAGCTGCAATGCAGTATCTATGAACCAGAGGAGGACATAGGTGAGAGCAAATACATTATTTTAGACTTTGGCCAGTTGAAAGATCTGATAAAAGATTTAGCATGCTTACATTGTTTTCACAAACTCTGAACCTGGAGATGCTTTACATCTCTGCTTTTGCTTCTCAATTAGATGTGGAATGTGAAAATAGACTGCTATTTCAGTAAATACATCTAAAACCTAAGACTCAAGAGGTTACTAGGAGGGAAGAAGGTGCCAGTTACACTGCTGGAGTTTTCTAATGTAAAGAAATTATATATTTTTCATGTAAACTGCATGCAAAACTTTAAAGCCATTTTTCTCAAGTTCAGTTTCTTTTTTTTTCTTTTTCCATAATCAAAATCTATGTTCTCCCATAATATTACAGCTAGTGCCCTGCATATTGTACACAATACACGTCAGAAGCTGTGCAACAAACTGATGTATGAGAATTTTGATATTGGTCATAGTTTAATTTTCAGAAAATAATTACTCTGACCAAGCACTGATTTTTGGAGGTTTTTTCGCCTTGACACATAAAATAATTTTTAAAAAATAACTATGCAGAATTTCAGAAATCCGATCCTTAAATTTGTTATCACGGTGTTAAGGAATTTAATTGTATCAAAATGAGATTTATTGTGCAATATCTGTCAAAGAAGATAGATTTTGATTTTAGGTAATAACATTGTATAAATTAATTCATACATTAAGAATACAGTTACATATTCGAATGAAAACTGGTACACAGACTTCTGTACAAAAAATTGAGGCTCTAGCTTTAGTAGTTTAGAAAATCACTTTTAGCACTTCGGTCCCCTCTTAAGGAGCTCAAATTGACTCTCGTCAGTAATTACAACCCTTTCCCAGAAATCACACCCATCGTATTTATGTTCTTCTGTTAAAGCAACTCGCTTCTTTCTGTTGATTTTACTGATGTTTGGTTTCCTACGAGCTGTTCGGGCTCCATAGTCAGCTTCATAAAGCACGATTCTTATAGTTTGTGCTGTGCTATGTTTGTTTGAACTGCAATAGCAAGTTCTGGAGCACTTAGTTTAGGATTTTTCTTGACTTCTCTAAGAAACTGTCGTTTCTCCATCTGGGATAGAACTGCAAGACGACCGCTCCTTGATTGATTTTCGTAAGCTTTGTTCTGACCAAACTTGTATATAAGTCTTCACTGTGCCGGTAGGTCTTCCAACGGTTTCTCCAATTTCTTGAAAAGATTTTGCTTTTATAAATAACCTGATGCAAATTTCTCTCTCTTCTTTTGTAGTTTCACGACGTTTTTGATCCATATTACCTAAATAACAATCAACGGCTTTGAAAACAGATGGAACTGTTAACGACAATGGATGAAACACAGCTGCATAAGAAAAGGGAAGGGGTGTGTCAGCGAGGCATCATACCTGGGATCTTGTTTACTAGCCGAATACTTGTTTGACATCAAATGGGACATGATTTTAAATAACGTGGAGCTGTTCACCAATTAAGCAATATATGAACACAAATTGTGTTTTATTTTTAAATCTAGATATCAACCGATGTAAGGAAATAGTTATTGTTCGTTTTTTATTTATATTTCTCTGATTGTGTTTGTTACATTGCTTGTGCTATGATTAGACGAATACTTTTTGAAGTATCTGTGCATATTGGTAAAAAGTGTATAGTTATTATTCATCATTTAATTACGCATATAAATTATTCGTTTGAATGAATAAATATACATTGAAAATAAGTGCACCATGAAGATTATGAGCATTTTGTTCGAAAGATTTCGAAGCGTGAACATTTGCGTCGCATTCGTAACGGTTAACAACTTAAATTGTTTCTTTATTGACCAAGTATCGCTGCCTGGTTATATCGTTCCCTTACTCGATCTATTCTAAACTACGTTTCTCCTGTCTCTTATGAGGCCTGTAAAGGTAGTTCAGGACAAGGTGCTGCAAATCGCTACCAATGCTGCCTAGTTCGTGCGAAACCATCACCGGAAACTAGACCTTCCTCCTTTCGTTTGCCACACAGCACGTCGTTCAGGAGTTCCTGGAGTAGTGGATCATCATGTCAGAACATGTCGACCAACACGCCTACCTCAAGATATTCGTGAAGCTCCGAGGACTTCAACCTTAGTTTCTTATAGACTGTTCCGTTGGACTGTTGCAGTGTATCTTTGATCTCTGCTACTTTATCTCATGTGAAATATATTGTTGAGGATCTAAACTGGTTTAGACAACCAGTTTCTAAATCATAAAAGAAAATCTTTATCTAACCACTCACACAGTAGCTAGATGAGGTGTTGCATTCAACCCAAAAGTTAAGGAGTTATTTAACCGGATGGCCCGAAATCGAGAAAAAATGTTTTTAGTAAAAAGTCCCTAAATAAATGTATATATGCACTTGTAAAGAGTATATAACTCAACAAAAAATGGCAAATAAACGCCAAACTTGATGTTTCAGTTCAGTATGTTGCAAAGATGCGACATGGAGGTTTTCAAGAAAATGCTCGCACCCCAAGCTAGTCATTACATACTAGAAACATTTTCCAAAGTGTTGATCTCCACAAAAATATCTCTTAGTTAAAATGCCAAATGTTTGAGGTATTTTCGTGATGAATTAAATGTATATCTTAAATATTCTGGAAATAGCCTCTGAAGTCCTCTTCATTCTCATTGACCTTTGCATAACTGGTAAACCGTAACAGAAAAATTTTGCTACACAAGGCCTTTAGATTAGTTAAAAGATACATTTACCTACCCGGCGGGATGGTTCAGGCGATAGCGGCTGTTGTCCGCATCGGAGAAATCGTGGGTTCTCCTCCTGTGGACAACTTTCCCAACCTGTAGTTTCTTTCGGAGGCTTCCTTGGGTCGCTAGCCGAATGATGGGAAGGATACTCAAATCCTCCGAATTTTTTTGTCTCTCCGTTTCACTTCAGTTCTCTTTTCACTTCACTTTCACTCTGGTTGGCTTTTCCAGGGTTGCAAGTGTCGCAAGTGTCAGGGTTGCAGTACCCTCTCCCCTCCCTTTCGGTAGGTGTCCCATCAGGGTCATAGGCATAAAGGGTTTCTTAAGTCGCGGTTACCCTGTAACTTGCCACATAGTCAAGAAAACCACACACACACACACACACACACACACACACACACACACACACACACACACACACACACACAATTTACGTTAAACAACTATTCTGTGGCATTAAACATTTCGGAGATATTCTTTATTGATTTGAGTTTTCCAATTTACTTTTCTCTAATGGAAGGTTATTAGGTGTTCTTTAGCGACTAGCTCTTAAGAGATTTCACTCATGCTTAAGTCTGCTCTATTCCCATTGTACCCATATGGAAACATGTAATAAAACTTTCTACAAGTCGTTATTTGTATTAACATGGAATAGATGGAGAATAAGCTTTCTAAGCGTACTTGGTTGAAAATGGGAGAACAAACTCATGTAAATATAGGACACTAAATATGTATTTTTTGGGGTTGAAATGCTACACTTTCTTTATAATTGGTCTCAAACTAGAAACATCCTAGATGGGATAAAGAGATAGATATTGTAACTTTATGTTCTTAGGCTGTAAATTGGTGAAGGGAACTTTATTGGTGTTTAAAAGGCAGTTGCGAAGGTCTTTCCTTCCACCAACAGCAGTCTAAGAGTGATCTGTTCCAGTATGTCCGTCTCTCTTTATTTTCTCTCGTATGTTTACATCAGAGTCGTTCTAGTTTGAGATATACAGAGTGTCTCTAAAGTCACTATCCATTTCAATGAAGGAAGACATTGATAGAAAAATCAATATTATTTTGAAGCGTTACACATATTCTAGTGCCCTTCTACATGACCTCCATCTAGCTCAAAACACATACGCCATCTTTCAGTAGTGGAACGAAATGTAGACTGTAACATATCAACCGTAATTTCACCTGCTGCTTCCCTGATACGATTCCGTAACTCAGGCAGACCATTTACGTTGCTAGACCATTCCCTTTAGATTTGTTGTACCCCCATGCAAAAAGGTCTAAAGGAGTAAGGTCCGGTGACCGCGAAGCCCACAGCCGAGGTGAACCTCTGCATCTCCCTGGAAAGGTTCTGTTCAGGTAATCACGGACGATGTCTGCAAAATGTGGAGGCGCACCATCTTGCTGAAACACAACTGTATCCAGTATGCCATCCTCTTGAAGCTGCGGTTCCAGGAACAGTTATAACATGCTGAGGTAGATGTTACCTGTTATTGACCTTTAGGCAAAGAAAAATGGGCCAGGCAGTTTTGCGTTTGTCATACCCAACCAAACATTGACCTTCGGTGTATCACGTTCCCACTCCGATATCTCATGTCGTTCTTCATATGCACATATTCGGCTATTGTGTCTGTGATTTTCCCACAAACATGGAAAGTGGCTTCATCGGAGAATAAAATGTTGTCCATTAAATTCTCATTTCTCTACACATTCCAGGTCATAACACATTGTCCGACGACAGGCGAAATCCTCGTCCTTAAGATAGTGCAGAACTTGAATGTGATACGGACGTTTTCGTAGAGTTAAACCTAGAATTTTCCACACTGTGTTGCGAGGGACGTTCAATTCCCTACTGAGGCGTCGAATTGATGCCTTCGGACTCCTGTCACTGGCAATTTGAACCGCTGCTCTGTTTCTGCCGAGACATCTGGTCCTCCAGGACGTGTCTATCACACACACTGCCGGTACGCTTAAATTTGTTCACAAGCAGACAAATGTGTGCCTTTGATGTGGCTGGTTTGTGGAATTTACGG
>JAUKNK010000112.1:3285000-3307500 GCA_030765055.1 Mantis religiosa | reverse complement strand
TAGTGTCTCTGTCACAGACGTGTGGGTGGCAACCAATGAAATGTTCAGTATTTCAGAGAGTAATCTTAAGGTAATTCGTCGATCCTCTCTCACAATGGCAGCAGCACTGTTGATGTTTTCTTCCGTAAGAGCAGTAACTGGAGCACCGGGTCCACCTTCCTTTGAAATTGATTGTCTCCCCTCTTTAAACATTTTAAACCACCTTCTAGCTGTGCTGTAGGGAAGCACAGACTTTCTATAGGACTCCTGTAACATTGTGTATACCTCAACTGAAGATTTGTTAAGACGAAAGCACAACTTCAAAGCCCCATATTGTTCCTCGCGTGTTACCTCCATTGCAGCGGTAGGCAATACTGAACATGTCTGAACTTACCTGGTTCTCACAGGTGGAAACCAGGAGTACCAACAATGAAACTACTTCGGCGTTTTTGTTTCACATTAAGCTAACAGAACATAATAAGTTAGAATTTTAGTGCGAAAAATTATGACCGTAAAAAATTATGATCATTCTTTATTGAACAACCCTCCTACAAATTTAAGTGCGATACAAAGAGTAACAAACAAGAATACAAAAATCTAAGACTAAAACAAACAAATATATATGTATAATCGAAGACAAGACATTGGTAACTGTATTATCATTAAACATAAAACATAAATAACACAATTGAAAATCAGAAGCCGTTATTTCCTGTATGTAACTGTTCCTTAAATTACTTGTAGGAGAAACTATGATCCAGTTATGTTTTAGAAGAGAGTTCATTGTCCTTGGTATATAATCTTAATATAGGGGAATTTTTATGCGTTGATGTTTTTGGTGTTCTAAAGTGAAGCAATTGGCGGTTTCTGAAATTTGCAATCCTGGCATTAAAATTGATTTGACTAAGTAATTCTTTGCTACATACCTGGCCATTCACAAGTTTATAAATGAATGATTGATCAGCAAGTATTCTACGAACAGAAGGAGAGAGAGAGAGAGAGAGAGAGAGAGAGAGATATTATTTTGAATTCCTTTAGCAGTTGCATATATGGAATACACGTTTTTTTTTTTTTTTTTTTGTAATTTACGTCCTCCAACGTTAAGTCATATCGGACGATGGATGAAATTGGTGAAATGATGCTCAAATGAGTCCGGGGTCCATGGAGCTTAGAGTTACCCGACATTCGTCTATCAGGATAAGGGAAAACCCCGGTAAAACCTTATCCAGGTAACTCACACTGACCGAGATTCGAACTCGGGATCTCTCGAACGTGAGGCAGTCATGCTACCCCAACGCTACCAAGGCGGGCCAGGAATACACTGATTATAAGTGAATACGCCGAGGGTTTTGTAGTATATAATCTTTTCTGAATTTTCTCTAGGTGATCGTTATAACATTTAAACATAGGTAACCATACAACTGAGGCATATTCCAAGTTACTTCGAACCAGGCTTTTGTATAATATTAATAAAACTTCAGAATTATTTTAGTCCCTGGAGTTTCTGAATACAAAACCGAATGTTTTGAGGGAGTTATTGTTTATAATTGCAAATTATTGACTAAAAGATAAGTCTTGAGTCATGGTAACACCTAAATCTCTGATGGAATTCACCCTAGCTAGTGGAAAATTGTCTAAACGATAATTAGAATTTAAGTAGTCCTTCTTCCTAGTAAAGATAATAAAGAAACATTTTTTAAAATTACAATGCAATGATAAACGGTTTAAATATGCTTTAAATATATATGTTACTTTTATGCTTCTTCTGTGTCATCTGATAAGGGTGCAGTTCCTTCCATTTCGTCGTCCGTTAGCCTCGACGACAAATCTGATATCTTCTCTTTCTATTAGTATACACTTGTTACCCCTTCTTTCATATTCGAACCCCAAATCGTGTAGGAACCGATTCAAAGTGGTCCTTGAGAAATTAGGTAGGGTGTCGTCATCAGTGGCTACCCATGCCAAAACTAGATTCAGCGTGGGTGTAATGTTTTCAAAACAAAGAATGAACACTCCGCTTTCCACTATTGCATAATATGGCTTTAACCTAGCGTTCATTTGTTTCCCCGCTCATTTTTTATGGAGTTCTTAAGGGATCTTTCATTCGTTCCTTCTTTATTCTCTATACTTACGTTTCTAAGCACCCGGTAGCCTTAGCTGTTTCTTTCACTGCCTTACTGATATTACTTTTACTTGAAAAATAACACAAGACATTCAATACTAACATGCGGTGTTTACCTCTTAGCTTACCAATATTTCGTTTCTTCTTAGCTTCCCCTTCCATAACTATAAGAGTGTTAAATAGCTTCACGTAATACTTCACAACCTTTCACACGCTATAAACATAGTCATAGGAGCTCCTCTTGCAAACGTATTCACTTTTACTGCATCACATTGCCGGGATGGTGCCTGCCTTGCATGGCGCCGTTTTTTGTTTGTTTGACACATACGACGAATGCAAGAAGTCAGATTGTTGTTTCTTTTCAAAATTGCCTTGAACCCTTCTTTACATTTCTCTTGCTTTGTCCACCGATGTAAACCCCATAACAAAAACGTTTCTCGCTGCCTACCTTTTCTAATGCTTATATATAATTTTTTCCGTAATTACTTGATGTAAAAAATTATAACACTCGTCTGGTTTAAGCTGGTGATTCAAACTTTGGCAGGTAGGAGCACAGTAGTCTTCTCTATCTAAGAAAAAATTGCTGTAGTATTATAGCGGTAAGCGTTATAGCTACCGCATGATGAACGTATAAATTACAAATATCGGACTTTAACCGAAAAACAAGATTTGTTTTAAATTTTGAGCCCATAGAAACACAAAACGACTGTAAAAATGACATAAGCTGACAGAGAAAATATTCTGCATAAGACAGTGTGTTCATAGCTGCAAATAATTACTATTAATAATTTATAACATGTTATTAGCAAGTGGCAACAACGTTTTTTTAAAATAATTTTTTAGTGATCGATCAGCAGTAAAATGCTTTACAGATCAGAGTAAAAAGAAGGTAACAGTACAATAAGAACAATAACACTCAGGGGTAGGCTAACAGACCGCCCCCTAACTACATTAAGTTAGAACTCCAATAATACTCTCTGAGAAATTGGCAACAACGTGAGAGTAAAGTCTGTCTAGTGAACGCGAGTGCAATTTGCCCCTCAAAGGAAACTCACCCTACCGCCCATTAATGACCGTCATAAATCTATCTCCACACTTCAGAAATGGAACACTGTCGTTGAGGACCAATAGCAACCCTGATTTTCTCGAAGTGACAGTCGCATGTCTACTCCACGTGGAGTCTCAGTTGCCAAAGTTCCAATTTCCAGTTGATCTGTTTCATTACGTGCAGAAATTCGTTGTGGGTCACGACGTGGAGACCGTGGGAGGGAAATGCAGTGGTAAATGCAAATGAAGTAGTAGATAACTTTCAGTCAAGTGAAAATAGTCAAAGTAATGACAATAGTGTGAATAAATTGGAAAATGTTGCTTGGCCAAGTTATGCTACTGGCAAAGACTTAAAAAACAAAGTTATAACCGGAACTGTTTCTAAGCAAATGCAAGCGCTTGTTTTGAACACATATAAAGATGTACTGAAAGTTAATCTTGGTAAGGGGTCGTGCAATGAACTTGATGATAAATTCTGGGTATTCACAGCAATACAGTAAGAAATATTGTGACGAAAGGAATAGCAAAGACGCCGATCAAGTGTGAAAGTAAATCTCTAAAGTATCGTAGATAATTTCACATGCGATTTAATTCGCCGAGAAATTTATAGTTTGTATGCAAAAGGGAGAGCGCCCACCTTAGACGAATTGGTTGCACACTCGCAAGAAATTTGTGGTTTTCCTTATAGGCACTGCACTTTTGCGCGGCCTCCTAAAGCAGCTGGGCTTCAAATACCTCATTTTGAATACGTTAAGAGTTATTATGGAATCCAGTATAAGGAAGTTTTGCAGTAATGGACATAAGATAATTTATTTAGACGAAACCTTGTAGGATACCCATGACGTATTGAGAAAGGTGGCAACCTTGCAGAACGGACTGCGAGAAGGAGGGCCGGGGTTGTAAAACGATTATAAGGGTTCGTGAAATGACGAACGTGCACATGAGTTAACTAAACAGACTCTAAAAAAGGACGAAGCTATAATCTGTCTCATCCTAATTTAATCCTGCTGTAAACATGTGGGCGGGAAGAGAGACAGAGACAAAACGGTTAAGCTATTGATTGGTTTAGTGAAGTAAATGGGCGTTTTTTTTATTTTATTGCGTGCGATAAACCCCTCCTTTAAGTACAGTACTGTAAGTAGTTTTCTCACCACTTCTCTGTGCGAGCTAATTTTGGAGAGATAAGAGTATGCAAATGTTTCAATTTTTATAAACGTAATAGCCCCGCATTGTATCTTTCTGCTTCACATACCACATAAATGTGTTCTGTGCACTATATGCAGCTTAGAAGACAAGTGAAATTATACACAATATTAACTTATGTTAAATTAAGATGCATTTTATTTAACAATTACTAAAAGCCACTGCTATTATATAATATTTTTGCATTCCTATAGCAGACAGCTCTGTCACAACGAGGTCTGTATCGAGTTGAATGCTGATTAAGATGTTAATGTTTATAGTGTGGAGTTGCTTCTGATATTTAACACTGTAGTTCCTGTACATAATAGATTATGCCGGTGGTTTAGCCGAAATAAAACACAATCGAGGCAAACCTTTAAAAAGTGGCGAGGGGCGAATGATCGCGCATTGTTACGCGGTGCTTAAAGAAAGAAACCCCTAATCGTCTATAAAAACATTGACAGAGAGACTGGTAATCTCCTTGGTGTTTCCACAAGTAGTTTACATAATTTAGAATGGAACAGCAAGCATCCGGAACTATGAGAACATTGCGTAAATGCAATCAGCGAGTGGAGAAACACGACGATTTTACGTAAAGTTTGATTATTTTTTCAATAATGAATCAACTCACAGATTTAATAAGTTAGTGTGCAACCCAGCTCTGTTTATTTATTGTCTAGAAGTTAGCGCTGCTATATATACTGCGGGTGTTGCAAAACTTATGTGCGTGCATGTAGCACCTAATATGTGGCGAGTTGAGTCAGCTCCGCCTTGTTGTTTACAGCAGGATTAAACTAGCATGAGACAAAGTATAAGTAATAAGAATTCCCGTGTGTTAGACAGAGAGAGATATATCCCATTCACTTCCATACTGTGTTTTAAGGTTGAGACAAGTTTTAGGTGGAAAACTGTTGTTTTTATCTGTACAATCGCCTTCGGAGGAAGATGCATGGTATCTAATGTGTATTGCCGCAATATTCGTATAAAAAGCTTAAGGGTAGTTTTTGCCACAATGAATATTTTTGGCTAAGGCTGAGTTACGTTTTCTATGTGATTTGGTAAAATATCTGCGACATAATGCAGGACTACACTTAACTTAATTCAATGCCTTCTAAGAAAAGTTTGCATTGCACTCTATTGAATTATCTGTTAGTGCAAAGAAGTTACAAAAAGATAAATAAATGATAGCTAAAATTAGAACCGGTTGCGGAGTGTTCCGGTACACTGGTTTACTCTAGTTGTAATAGCTTATTCACTAAGCAGGGTTTAAGGATTATTTTATTATTATTTCTGCTTTAGTCTGACCTCTTTCTTCCTTTATTTTAGTTTCACCTAGTTCGTTCTTTGCTCGCTGAAGTTCCTTTCAGTAAGCTTCGACACTTTACTTTGTTGTGTGTGCTCGTTACTCTCCTTAATGTCGCTAATTTAAGTCACCCTCAGCAATTCATCAATTAATTCATGCTACCACTACCAGCTGTGCCTTATTTGCTTTTATTTGTGACGTAGGTAGGGGTTTCTCTGTCTTAAGTAAAGCCTTCCTCTTTTATTTCTAATACATTATACCTGATAATTATTATGTGTTTCAAATGGGATGATGTTTGTGCTTGAGCGCTGCTAGGTGAGCAACCAATCGGAGTGCTCCGGTGTTGTCGTATTGCATTCCCCCTATGTGGTGTGTGATGAGCGCCAAACTAATCAATCTCTAATAAATACTATTCGCGTTAAGACAAAATTTCAGATTTTTCAAAAACTGATCCATGAGGAAGGAGAGAGTAATGTATCTAACATAACCGTAGAAACCCTATGTCTTTAGCTTAAATAGTTTTCCTAATACAAACAAATAAAGTAGATGTCATTATATTATAATAATGCATTGCGACGTAAGCACTGTAATAAATATCATTATTGGTTGGTATGTATGCGTGAACGTATGTTTGAAATTACTCAGAACTGAAACTTAAATATTTGACATGATGTAGTAAAAGAAATATGTACTTTGAATAAGCCAAGGTGTTTGTTAAATTCGATGAGAGGAAACGATACACTTCTTGCTAGTCTAGCAGAAAGTGTCTGGTCACATAATATCTTTTTTTATGAATTGTTCGTAATCTCTATTTATTCTAGAGAGTTCAAAGCGGTACTATTCAGTTACTCTTCAATGAAAAAGTGTATCAGCTGGATAAATGAGACGCGATCCACCATGCCCCTTACTGTTGTCAGAACAATCCAATGAAATTAATGTGGGCTCAAATTATGTTGCAAACACAAATAATATTTTTAAACTGACTGACGTTGAACGAAGTATTCACGAAGAAATTGACAAGGAATACAAGACTGGGAAAACTGCGTGAGACATCAGATAAACTTCAAGAAGACGACTTTTGGAAGGAAATAGCACGTAATTTGGAACCCATCATCATAAATTTGCAGTACTCAGCCGTTGAACACAATGACAATGACGAATTATCTCTTAACTTAAGTAACATTCACAGCTATACGGATGCACCGCTGGTATTTTCGTTGGATTAGAAAAATAACTAATTCATGAACTATAGTTAATTTTAAACAAAATATATAAACCATTTGCGTAATATACGAATATTTATGTTGTAATTGTGATTTCAACAACTGCATTATTATAAAACTTTGGAAAATTAAGTTTGTGTTCCGTTATGTCTAGCGCCAAGAACACTTGCCAGTGTGCGAGAGAGAGGGAATATAAAAGGAGTGGGGATATCGAAGTGGTGACGCTGAAGGCTCTAACGCATCTGATTCGCTACAGGCGAGAACTCTTCCCATTTGAAACACACAACTGAGCCCTGTTTTCTAAGCAAAATGCTTATAAAGGCTTATAAATGCTTTTTTACTGAAATACGGTGTTTGCTTGCTTATTTTATCCAAATCGTATTAATTTAAAAGTAAATTTGCACTCCTAGCCATCATTTTATATTGAGACAGTTTACATTGTCTGCTGAAAGAGTTAGGAGCCACTATAAAAACGTGGATCTTCCTGTCTCTAGCGTAAAGAAAGTGTACTGTCGCCGATTAAAATAATAAATAAACCATGGAGCGACCGTCCTAAGAGGGCCAAGGCCTACCAACCCCACTGTCGGCCTCACGCTCACTTACGCAAGATGGGGGTGGGCGATCATCCAAGCGATACGGGAAGGAGATGTGGTCAGCACCTCGGCACCCCCAGCCGGAACGTTCGTTTTCGTGACCAGGGACGCTTACCTAGCCTCACGATGCTGAGTGGGCACAGGCTCTACACCCGGGACTTAAAATCCGCACCTCATGGGTGGGATCGAACCCGGGTCGCTTTACTGACGCCGATTAGAGTTCGAAAATTTCATGAAGTCCTGCCAAATTTGTGTTTACCTCCTCAACCAGTTTTAACTCGATGGGGTTCTCGGTTAAAGGCTGTGTCATTCTACACAGAACATTTCAGTGAAGTAAAACAGTGTTGTATTCCTTAGATGCAGAAGTTACAAGCAACATCGCCACAACACAAGAATGTTTTGCTAATATTGGCATTCAAGATAAGATAGAGTATATACATAAGCCCTTCTCGAAAATACCTGCTATTATAACACAGTTGGAAGCTCGAAATAATACTTTGGAGCATCCACTTTCCTTGGTAGACAAAACTGTAACGCTGTCTTCAGAGTCTCACGATATTGTTAAAAGTGCCTTTGAGAAACTCAGTAAGGCATTAACAAAAAATTCTTGTTACAAAACACTGTAATTTTTCTGTACATCGATATGAAATTCATTCATAAAGAACTGTGGTGCTTTTCGCATGTTCCAGTAAAGTCATGCGACGCTGAGAGATCCTTTTCACAGTACAAAAATGTTTCGCTGAAAAACGCAGGAGCTTACCACAAGAAAATCTCAAGATAACTCTCTCGTGTACTGTAACAAGCGTGATTAAGGTAAAAATTGTACCAAAAATACCTTTATGATTAAGTTTTTATTTTTTATTCGCTTATGTTCGGTGCTTATTTGTTTCATTTTTCGTGCTTATTTGCTTGCTTATTTCACCATTCGATTGTGCTTAAAAATCCGGGCTCTACTGATAATGAATAAACATTGTGTGCGTGATTATCGTACTCAGAGTCAAATCACCCGATGTACGCCAATTAGTGCTAATTAGGTGTCAGATATGGACGAATCGATACTAGAGGATGACGTCCGTCCGTGTGTGCTCGGGTTGCAGTGCAAGCCAGCCATGCATTCATTCACGCGTTCAGTGGCCTAGTCATAACGCGACCGTACTGTATAATTATATCGACTATTTAGCTCATGGTCCTGGTAATAATCCGAGGTTTAGGTCAGTGTTTCCAACACAAATTCACTTCTACTGCAGCGTGGAAAACCAAGCATCCAAAATCAAACACCCTTTGCTTGCTGCTTCACCATAATAATGCTTCTGTACACAGTGGCCAGAATATTTGACATCTTGGCTGATCAAAACATCAGACTCCTTCCTAACCCCTCTTATTTTCCAGATTTGGCTCTCTCTGACTCTTTCCTTTTCCTCAAAACAAAAAAGGCCTGTAGCCGTCTTTCTCATCTCATGTAGATGCCATTGGGACTTACATGGAGGCTTGAATGACCTCCCAAAAGAACCTTGGTCACATGCATTTTCAAAGTAGTTTGAGTGGATGCACAAGTGTATTCACCATAATGGAGATCACATGTAACAGTTCCAACTCAATTGAAAACTATTTGCGGCAGCTGCTAAAAACGTTCAGTAACCATCATATTTTATTCATTTTATCTTAATATTTAATTTTGAAATGCCATAAATTCAGTCATGCGTGATTGGAGGAATTTAGTAACAGTGATGTCAAAATTAACTGAGAAAACTATTTGTAGTGTTTTTTTTTAAATGTCATTACTTGCATGTTTATACGAGGCGTGTCCGTAAAATAAGGTGTCCAAGGTGCTGGAGCGGTGAGGAGCGCTATTACGCGGGATCTGGCAACACTGGCGTGTAGCTTGGTTTCACCCCTTCAGATCGCCACTACAACGAACCCGTTGCAACCATTAGCCTTGGCTGGGCAGCCGTTTGCGATAGAGCTTCCTATCACTTCCGCCGCCAGGTGCGAGTTGCGTGCACTGATCCGTTTTTTGAGTGCCAAGGGCACTACCCCCCGCTGATATTCATCGTTAGTTATGCGAAGTGTATGGGCCATAGGGTATGGACGTCAACAACGTGCGAAAGTGGGCCAGAGAGTGTACAGACGTCCATGATGAACAGCGTTCTGGTCGGCCTTCGGTTTCAGACGAAACAATTGCAAAAGTGGAGCAAGAAATGCTTAAAGATCGGCGTGTGACAGTTCGAGAGCTGTGCGAACTTATCCCTGAGGTCAGTAATACTACGATTGATAAGATTTTGACCGAACATTTGCATTATCGCAAGGTGTGTAGGAGGTGGGTCCCCAAAATGCTCACCGAAGACCATAAACGGCAGCGTATTGAAAAGGCCCACCGATTCCTGGAGTGCTATGCAGAACAGGGCGAGGAATTGTTGGATTCACTTGTCACTGGAGATGAAACCTGTGTGCACTACACAACACCAGAAACTAAAGAACGTTCTCGTCAGTGGCGGCATTCGAATTCGCCAAAGCCGCGAAAGTTCAAACAGACATTTTCTGCCGGCAAAGTGATGTCCAGTGTGTTGTGGGACAGAAAAGGTGTATTGTTGTGCGAGTTTATGCTTACCGGTAAAACAATAAACGCCTCTAGCTACTGTGAGACTTTAAAAAAATTGCAACGTGGTATTCATAATCGAAGGAGGGGAATGCTGACGAAGCGAGTGATTTACCTTTACGACAACGCTCGTCGCCATACGGCACATGCAACGGCTGATCTCCTGGCCCAGTTCGGACGGGACATCCTCACCCATCCTACCTACAGCCCAGACTTAGCACCTAGTGATTATCATCTGTTTCCTGAGTTGAGGTCACACCTGGGTAGAACACATTTCCAGACCGACGATGATTTGAAAAACGAAGTTGAGCGAGCCCTACCTATACTACTTGGTGGGAGAGTGCTATGACAAGGGTATACAAAAACTGCCACAGCGCATGCAAAAGCGCATTGATCGCAATGGTGATTACGTTGAAAAATATCTGTAAGTTCCACCTTTCCATCAATGTAACATTCATTGACAATAAACATGTTTTCTATGTTAAATAAAACTGGAGATCTTATTTTACGGACACGCCTCGTATTATTGAGGGACTAGTTGAGTTGAATAAAGTTTGAAAATGGATGCAACTGCTTCCGAAATAGTCCCTCAATAATATCATGGAAATGTAAGTGACGAAGTGTCAAAAATTCGACTACTAATAGCTTTCCCAAATGATATATAAACTTCAGTTTATTAGCCATGGAATTCTTACAGACTTATAGACATCATCAAAATATTTAGAAGAGTATTGGAAAATATTTCAAATTTATTCCTATCAAGATTACCACTAGCTTACACAAATTACTGTTTACTCTTGGAAGAATTAATACAGTGTATTTTGACTTTGTGGGTTCGTAGAATTAAAAGTCCAATTTGCAGAAATTCAAAGTGTTCTTTATTTCCGTAGAAATACACTTTGCTCAACCCTTACAGTAGCAGAATTACGTAACATACACCAATACAATCGTCAAGGCCGTTGACCACAAACAAAGAGTTTACTTTCAAAACACATCTGCACGCCGATGACTCTCAGTTCCAATTCAATTCTGCCTGGTTGCTGGCTAGTCCGGCTTCCTTTTAATACGTGCATTGATATTTCTAGATGTATCTGGAATGCTCTGTAACAAACAGGAAATTGAAACTTCCAGTCAGCTATCTGTCTCTTTATCTGTTTCGGTAAGCTTTCATCTCCACGTTGCACTATCTGCTCCTTATCTCCACGCTGCACTATCTGTTTGTGCACCTCGGCCACGACTCCTCGCAACAAATGCAGTCGGCGAGAGTATGCAACCATTTATCATAACTTATACAGACACTGACACTAGTATTGCACTTCAGGAATTTTCAAGATCCTTCTTCATTGATGAATCTTGAGTTCTCAGTCATATGAACAAAGAATAAGAATAGAATATATTTTAGTTAATTGACGGAAATTAATAATTTCCTCATACCACAGCATATACGCTAATCTTTTGATAGATAAGAGTCAACATGAGAAATTCAATGCCATGGCCGGGATTTGAAGCAGGGATCTCCTGGTTTCCGTCCACTCGCTCTAACCCATTGAGTTACCATGGCCAACTTGCCATCCTGACATTAAATTCTCCATTTGACCGGTATATTTCCCCGGTAAACCACTAGGGGCTCTCGCATTCGAGATACACCGTTTGTGGTGTCTTACTATCGTAAGTACTTGAGTCCCAGGCTTCATCATTTAGCTCTTATTATTTTACTTAATTGAATGTTTCATGTTAACTCTATCTATCAAAAAATTAGCGTATATGCGGCTTGTATGAGGAACTTATTAATTTCCATCAATTAACTTAAATTATAAGAGTTAAATGATGAAGCCTGGGACTCAAGTACTTACGATAGTAAGTCACCACAAACGGTGCATCTCAAATACGAGAGTCCCTAGTGGTCTACCGCGCAAATATACGGGTCAAATGGAGAATTTAATGTCATAACGGCACGTTGGCCATGGTAGCTCAATGGGTTAGAGCGACTGGACGGAAACCAGGAGAGCCGTGGTTCCAATACCGACCATGACATTGAACTTATCATGTTGACTCTTATCTATCAAAAAATTAGCGTATATGCTGCTAGTATAAGGAAATTAGTGAAGTGCACGCAAGAGATAAATTTACACTTTACCTGAATTATATTCAGAATATTAATTTACTGAATAAAACTGACTTTTTATAAAGAATTTGTGTGGTTCTGCCTTAAACCCATTAATGAGGGTATGTCTTTTAACTGACTTGGCAAGTTGTTATATAATTTTAAACCCATATATTCGACAGAAGTCTCAAACAGCGTGGAGATGTATAATGCGTGTGTCATGAGTGTGTATTTCAGCATTTATGACTAATTTGCTTTATTAGTCTTCACATAAATTAAGAATGGTTTCATATTAAACTTGGTAGGATCAATATATTCAAATTGCTGAAATGATTTCTGCAACTTTCTGTTTTGAAATACCAACAGTCCTTTTTTTTAATTTACGTCCTTCAACTATTTAAGTCATAATGGACGGTGAATGAAATTGGTGAAAAGATGCTCAAATGGGCCCAAGGTCCATGTAGCTTAGATACCCGACATTCGTCTTTAAGGATAATGGAAAACCCCGGAAAAAGCTTATCCAGGTAACTCACCCTGACCGATATTCGAACTCGGAACATCTTGAATGTAAGGCAGACATGCTACCATCTACGCTACCGAGGTGGGAAACAATGCTTTCTTTTGTAGCTTAAATATTATCTTACTGTTAGTAACATTTCTCTACAGTATTAGTCCGTATGTTAGTAGTGAATGAAAATAAACAAAGTAACGTGTTCCGAACACCTGAATAATGTAGGTCATTGAGTTATTCTTGAAAGTTGGTAAAACTGACGGTAGCTCATTCACTACTATGCTGTAAAAAGTGCATATCACATTGGTAAATAACTGCATTATCTGGTTGTAGTGATTCGAGCGTGTCATGAATGTGGCTTTTCAAAGAGTTCATGGAATTGAGTTCCAAGTATGGTGGTTATCTTTAATCTATCAAAGGCGTTCGACCTCGTCAATCACACAATTCTACTTAGTAAACTAAATGGCTATGGAATAAGAGGTGTAGCTCAAAACTGGTTCAGTTCCTAAACAAAACAGAAAACAAGTAGTGGAAATAGATTATTATAATGGTTGCACAAATGAGGTGAAATATTTTTTATCAGATGAGCATACAGTTGATTGCGGAGTTCCACAAAGTTCATTTTTAAGCCCATTATTGTTTCTTTTGTATATAAATGATCTTGTTGATAATCAAAATAACAGTATTAAATACTTATTATTTGCAGATAATACCAGCATATTAACATCAGGGAAAAATTATGACGCTCTAAAAATAAATATTAACGCAGCCACATTACACACATATTCTTGGTTTAAAAAGTAGTCTATGGTTAAATAAGGAGAAGTATTTAGCTATAGAATTTCATCACATAAACAACAAAACATTAAATTTTCCCACTATACAGCTAGAAGGAACAAATGTAACATATTCAAGTAAATCAAAATATTTAGAAATATTTATTGATGAAAATCTCAGTTGGAAACCTCATATTAATGAATTAATTAAAAAACTGGGACAAATCTGCTTCCAAATTAACATTATGAAACACTCGGTGAGTAAAATTACTCTTAGGGTCATGTATTTTTCCAAATTTCATTCATTAATTCCATGTGGAATACCCTTGTGGGGAAATAGTAGTGAAGCTATTAAAATATTAAAATTACAAAAAAAGAGTTATTAGAATTATTCTCAATTTACCTTCTGTTGTCAGCTGCAAACCATTCTTTAAAGAACTAAACAATTTGCCATTACCCTGTGTATATTTATATGAAACAATTGTATTAATGCAAACACGCATCAAGGATTTTACCGTAAATTCTGAAATTCACTGTCATAACACAAGAGATAAAGCAAAACTATATATAACCCCACATAGCAAAAAATTCTTTGAAAATAGTTTTTACTATAGGGGCATGAAATTTTACAACAAATTACCTATTGAAATAAAAAATATAAATTCCTTTCCGCGCTTCAGAAAATATCTCAAGCAATTTTAATGAAAAATGTTATTGCTCAACTGATGAGTTTTTTCATTACTGAAGTATTCACTTGTATTTAACAATATATAAATTTAATCTACATGTACAATATAACATTTTTAAATTACTATTATTAACTCTCACAAGATGATAATTAAATGTTTAAAATACTGGAAGAATCCACAACATGTATATCTTAAATTAGACGAACAAAGAATTGAAATTGAAATACTGGCGTATAAATTTTAATTTAATTTAAATGTTATTATTTAGTATCCCCTAACATTTTTAATAATGTAGCCTACTAATTTACACAAAGGGAGGCATTTAAAAATATCCAGCAGCTAATAATTAAGAAATTCAGATCCGAAAGTATCCCTGCAGGTTCACAATCCTTCTCCAGTAGAAAGCTCAAGTTATTCTTTTCATATGGGCATGTTTAATAATGACGATGATGATGACGATGACGACGGCGATGCATTTATCGTCAATAGACTGTAGAGCAGTTTCTGACATTGTCAGGTACAATTACAACATTTATATATTTTCGCGAATGCATTGTTGATTCGAGGTGGCGCGGCGAGGCATTCAAAGAGACGGCAGTGCAGTGCTCAGATAAAAGCTCGCCTAAATGGTGGGGGGAAGGAGACGTATTTCGAGAGAGTTCGCCATTCTTCTAGCGCCGTCTTGATTGACTGAGAACATTCCGGATAGTGAGTAGTCTATAAAAAGGTAGCCCGCCCACCACAGGGAGTCAGTTGGTAATTGGACGCATGTACGTGAACAGCTGTGTGAGCTGTGTTTGTGGTCAATGACCTTGCAAGTTATATGTGTATGTGACGTAATTGTGTTTCTGCAGAAATAAAGAGCAATTTTTTTGTGTTTGTAAGCTGGACCTTTAATATCTCGAACCCACAGTCACAATATATACCACTTACAATATAAATGCCAATAGAATTACAATGCATCAGTCGTGTATAATGCCTTGTTTATTAGGTAAATCTTAAGCTCCTTTTTTAAAAGTATTTTCTGACAGCTTGCTTAACAGAATTTGGCAGTTTATTGTATAAAATCTGTGCCATTACGCTAGGATCTTTAATGTTACTATTTATTCGAAAACCCTGTCATGTTGTGTCGTGTGTTATAATTATGCATATCCTGAATTCTCAGGTTATCATTTCCCAATCCACCAATTATTACCCTATATACATATAATGAAAATACTGTAAAAATTGGTTATCCCCTGAAGTACTGCCTACAAGAATCCGTATAGTTTAGATGATACATTATTCTAACTGCTCTCTTTTGAAATTTGAGTAATCTTTCCATATTTAATTTTGCACTACACCTCCAAATTTCAATTCCATATACTAGATGAGAAAATATGACACCATAGTAGATAATTTTTATTTCTCGTCTTCTAGTAGATTAAAAATGTGCCTAAGCAAGTACAATGACTTACTGATTTTCCCACAGTTGTACTGAATATGTTTCAACCATGTAAGTTTTTGAACTATTATAATGCCCAGAAATTTATGTTTATTTGTAACATGTATGTTGTAATCTGATAATATTATAGAGTCCTGTTCATTATTTAAATTCCTCAAATTAAACTGTATTAGCTTTGTTTTAGATTTGTTACATTTCAAATTATTTTCCCAAAATAATTAGAGTGATTCAATAGTTTGTGTTAAGTAATTCTGGAATTGAGGTGCCCCAGCATACAGTTGTCTTGTCATCTGTATGCGATATTGCTCTACTCTGTCCATTGTTATGTATGTCATTCAGGTACAGCATAAATAAGAGAGGACCCATCACAGAACCTTGTGGAACACTGTAATTAACAGTTTCAAAACTGGATGTACTTTTTATTGTTAACTTTCCTTGTTTATAGTATATTTGTGTTGCTTGTATTTTGCCAATAAGGTACGAACTAATTAGATCTTTAGCTAAGCCCTGACTTCCATATGCTTCTAATTTATTTAGTAATATACTGCGACCTACACAGTCGAAAGCTTCAGTAAGATTAAAGAATAATGTTGCAGTTTTTTCTTTGCTTTCTAAGTGCTTTGTTATGTTATTTGTATATTCAATAATGGCCGAAATTGTTGAATAATGTGCATATTATAGACTTTTTCAGTGCATAAATGCAAAAAAATTAAAAGGAATATTTGAAAATAAAATTTCAGCCCCTAAATTTTACATAGAGTTTCTAAAATGAGATGACCTTTTACAGATTCAGAATATTAATAACATCGTCATGTTCCCACTGGATAACCTGCTGAAGGGCGACCTGCGGGGAATGAAGGGAGATCTCAAGCGACCTTTTGACAAAGCGTGAGAGGACTACGAGGCAAAGTATGCCAAGATAGAAAAGGAGAAGCAGCAAGCAAAGGAAGCAGGGCTCATCCGTACAGAAGTGACGTCAGCAGAAATAGCTGATGAGATGGAAAAAGAAAGAAGAATGTTTCAGCTACAGATGTGTGAGGTTTGTACACTGCCCTACTCAGAAGTGGGAATTTCCATATTATCACTAGAAAATATTGTTCCTCTAGTTCATTTTGGACAATTCTGATGGTTGCTATCCGAAGGTTTATCTGACATTAAAAGAAGCCATTTGAATATCTTTTTACGTTTCTGTTTTATCTGAATTATACACCGTTTAAATAATATATAATGACTTAAATTTTATGTTTTAACGAGCTATCTGACTACAGTTCTTATATAGTAAGACTTTGTCTACCTCTAAAGGTGTACTGGTTATACAAAATGGGGAGAACGTCTCAGGGAATTCCCAGAAAACTCAAGATATACCTGTTGTTTGTCAGGAAAATATATTATGCACATGAACATTAATCAAGACTGTCATTTTGTTTTTGAGAAAATCAAAATTAAAAAAAGATGTTTCATATAAGGGGTAGTCGGTCAAGAGAATTTTCTTTAAAATTTTTATCTATGTCACATGCTTTGAAGATGTTATACTTAAATCCAAGTTTTATATTTAACCAACTGTTCATTTTTGAGGTATTCTCCCCCACCCCTTCAGGGGACCTTGAAAGGTTCCACTCCAAAAATTAAAACAGGTCTATTCTGGCTAAGAACTTTAAGTTATATTTCTAAGACTATGCTAATGAAGGTCGGTTGTGCTCAAATTTATTCTTATCTTAATTATGGTATTATTTTTTCTTTTTGGAGTTTTTGTAAACACCACTATAAACAACTTTTTACTGACTTTTATTTTTCTTACCTGTGCTGAATTGCCTCTTATATGTTAAAGAGAATTTAAATCAGTGGAAGACAGGTAGTGGCGGTGGGACGTCAGCTCCGTCAGCTCTAACCGCCAGATATACCCCCGAACGAAAGGCAGGTTAACGAGTGACGTCAACGCGCTGATTTCTGCTGCCCAAGAGGAAGGAAACAGTTTCATGTGCTGGGGTTCTGACAGTTTCATGTTCTGGGGAAAGACAGGAAACGTACCGTGTGTTGCTAATATGTGCAACTTAGATCTTAGGTGTTGTAATATTAATGCTGACTGTCTTAATTACACAATTGTCACAGTTTATAAACAATCACATTCTATGATAAAATATATAAAGCTTCAACTTGTAGTTTATCTAAATGTCAGGCATGTTATAAAGTAAATAAGATAAAAAAGAAAGTAATTTTCTCTGCAAATTAGAGGAGACCAACTCAGAACATATCTAAGTGGAAATTTTCCGACATCTTCTGTTTCGTTGTGCTTTAACTAGTTTATGAATATCAGGATGTGATGTCTGGCAAATTTGTAATCGAAGGCTGCATGTTAGATTGGATCCGACAAGGTACTTCGGGGTTTGAACTTAGCTAATTTCATAATAGAAAAAAAAATTGTTCGCCCACATATGTCGAGCCAAACATACACAATGTCCATGCGGCAAGTGAATACAACCTCGGAAATCTGGTTTGGGTGACATTCTTGTAAAAGTCAGCCAACTATTTCTTGTGTGTATATTTGTCCTTCAATAAATCGTCACATTGTAAATTTAACTGTTCCAATTAGGTGTGTGGCAGCTACATTGTTGCCATCAAGTGCACTACCCTTCACTGAACCCTCAGATTCTCTACTCACAGCGCCATTTATATAGGCAACTTGGTACTACACGGCTCTTGCCTGACGTCACATGCACTGCAGGCCTCGCTCCCAGCTGAAATACGTCACAATTCTCGAAGCTCTCTGCCTCTAATTTAAATAGTTACACCATCTGCTTAAATATTCACAACTATTTATCTCATTTAAATTTATCTATTAATAAATCTAAGTGTACGAAATATTATACAGTGTAAATATGTTTCTGCAATGCAATCCTGTAGGTTTTTAGTTTATAACATTGCTAGTTAACATTTTTAAAAGTTAGCCTTACTTTACTAAAATAAAACATAATAATATTGTGACACTTTGCTTATCTGTTTGAAAAATTATAAATTCTTCAGGACTAGTTTCACAATCCATTCATTGCATCATTTGTGTCATTCTATTGTATCCAGTAGCGAAGCATGGCGTGATGCTTATGGAAGCGGCTCCTATATCTCTGCAGCACGTGAACTTGGGTATCAAAACTTTTAGCCTGTATACAGCTAAAAACGTTAAAAAGTTAACCACTGGCGCAACAGCTCTAGGAGGGCCAAGGTCTACCAACCCAACTGCTGGCCTCACGCCTACTTATGCATGGTAGAGGTGGGCGATCATCCAACTGATACGGGAAGATGTGATCAGCATCTCGGCATCCCCCAGCTGGAATGATGGTTTCCGTGACCAAGGCTACTTACCTATTGTAAGCTCCTCCCTTTTCCTCACGATGCTGAGTGGGCACCGGTCCTATACCCGGGACCGAAAATCTGCACCCCATGGGTGGAATCAAACCCGGGCCGCTTTCCGTGACCAGGGAAAAAGGCATGCTGCCTTAGCCCATTATGCCACGGTACAGGATTCTGTATACAGTTATCACTTCTATAATCATCATACCATGCTTTGTCCCTGATTATATTTTATTGTAATATTTGTATTACTTGTCAGTAGCTTCAGGATTTACAAAATAGCCTTACTTTTTAAGCCCTTATATATAAAACACACTTCTTGATCAATCAGGACAAAGTTTGTTCACTTGTATTATAAGAATTAGAATACAGTAGAAGCCCGAAATAACACGGTTGTTGGGGGCATGCTTTATCCCTGTGTTTTAAAGATTCCGAGGTATATAGAAATGCGAACTTAAATGTGAGAAAAGCCAATCACGCGGAGGTGTAAGGAAACATTCGCACAGTAATAAATTACAGTTGGTAGGTAATAGGTATATGAAAATGTTACTCACCAGTAATGCTGGAACTGTATTCCAGTCTTGAAATCGACCGCACTTTACACTATTGGTATTCTCAACACGTGACTGTACACTCAGAAGACGTGATTGAGACTGAAGTAATATTTTAACTTTCCTAGGTCTTAGAATTCCCGCAGAGAAAGATGTTTTAGCCCTTGCTGGAAAGCTGTTGTTTCCATGTCCCGTTAGAGCAATAAAATGGCCAAGGTCAATACTAGGATTGTGATGCTGGCAAAAATTGTACTTCAGAACCGCTCTTTGAAGGCATTTAGAAACTCAGTTTTCAAAAGTAAAAAAAAAAAAAAAATGTATACAAAGAAATTTAAATAATACGGTGTAATTTTATACTTTAATACTTTCCCCAGCATTAAATCCAAATCCGCAGTATTTCGGACTTAAGAAGTTATCCTGGCTGCTTAATCTGTAACCTGGTTCCTAATAATACCAGATTGTATTTTCCTCTTATTAGTCTTCTGCAGTCTGTTTGTTTAAAGGACAGTACATTTCGTTGATGCCCACCCTGTGACTCCACAGAGTGGTTGTGGATAAGCCACTGACGCGCGTCAACCCCGCAGGGAAGACTACCGAATAACCTCGGTGGGGCCGCCGGTGATCTAGCACACCAACTACTCGCTCTGCAGGCAAGCACCCGGGACTCCTTAGGCAACCTCCCGCCCCCTCCGGGTGGCCGGAGCCTGGTCGGAGGCACCCAGTCTCCTATGGGTATCAGGCCTATCCAATCCGAACTGCTCCTACACGGGAGGGGCTGGAACTTTCGACCCGAGGTTTCTCTGCTAACGTCAGAGGTACCACAAGTGCTTGGGGTCCGCAGCGCGCACCACAGCAACTGAAGGGGACGGATCCCCATACCCCCCTCCTATGGGGAGTATTTTGGACAGTCCTATTTCGGGCTTCTACTGTATGTAAATGCCTAATTTTAAGTTTGGTTAGGTAGAGTCAATGTCATAGCCGGGATTTGAACCACGGATCTTCCAGTCAGCGACTTTTAAAACTTTGGCCTTCACAACTGGTGTGAAAGAACAATTAATATTGCTTAATTTTAAAGTTTTAGGTATTGTCCTTCCAGACTAAACATAAACTTGATAGGAAGTTACTTAGTCTTATCAGCATGTTTGTTTTTCTATTACCTTATTTGGGACCCTGGGACTGAAAAGTGAACGAAAAATGGTAAAATTTGGCTAATTTAAGTTTTACTATATAAATATTCCCTAAAGCTTTAGTCATCAGTTAGCACCGAGATTTTTTAGATTCCGCCATTTTTAAATGTTTAACGCTGGATTTAAATGACACATGCATTGGCATTTAAACGCCCCCATTACGCTTAACCACTCTAATGGTTAGTTTTCACCGAATTTAATGGCTTTTGAACTGTTCTTTGCACTCAATTTGATCAAATACAGTTCAAACTAGGTACAGGGCTGCTTTTTGCCAGGGCAGGCCATTCCCGCCTTCCCGCGCAAAACACTGTCACTGCTGACTGCGGGGCGTGACGTCACTGAGAATACAACGCAAGAGCGCTTACACGGTAATGTGTGTAATGCAATATTGTGATTGCACATTATAAGATAAGATAAGGCGCTGATGCATGCAAATTCCACAATCCTTCTAATGAAATAAACGAAATGCAGTTGCTTATGAGCTATTGTAGTTATTGGCTGTGTTTTTTGTCGTAACATTATGAAAACCATTGCGCTGTTGCTGAAAGCAAACATGCTTCGTATAAAACTACGAATGTGATTTTCCATTGTTTGCCTAAAGATCGAGAACTACAGCACAAGTGGGTTTTACGCTGAAAAAGGGCTGATCCGGTTAATGTGAATAATGCAAGGATTTGTTCCAATCACTTCCTGCCCGAAAACTATGAACGGGATTTAAAAAACGAGCTGTTAGGTTTGCCGCTGAAAGGAAAACTAAAGGGCGATGCTGTACCGTCATAGAAATATCCTAATTGGCATGGGGATGTATTTGAGGCGGTAGCAGCAAGTACCAGCAAAACCAATTTGCAGGTAATTATCAGATACACATTCCATTTATGTATTTGTTTCTATGTGTACACTGAGTTTATTCACTCACTTTTTATAAGAAAAGTTTGATGCGTGGAATAATAATAATAATAATAAAAATAATAATAATAATAATAATAATAATAATAATAATAATAATAATAATAATAATAATAATAATAATAATAATAATAATAACAATAATAATAATAATAATAATAATAATAATAATAATAATAATAATAATAATAATAATAATAATAATAATAATAATAATAATAATAATAATAATAATAATAATAATAATAATAATAATAATAATAATAATAATAATAATAATAATAATAATAATAATAATAATAATAATAATAATAGTAATAATAATAGTAATAATAATAATAATAGTAATAGTAATAGTAATAATAATAATAGTAATAGTAATAGTAATAGTAATAGTAATAGTAATAATAATAGTAATAGTAATAGTAATAATAATAGTAATAGTAATAGTAATAATAATAGTAATAATAATAGTAATAATAATAGTAATAATAATAGTAATAATAATAGTAATAATAATAGTAATAATAATAGTAATAATAATAGTAATAATAATAGAAATAATAATAGTAATAATAATAGTAATAATAGTAGTAATAATAGTAATAATAATAGTAATAATAATAGTAATAATAATAGTAATAATAATAGTAATAATAATAGTAATAATAATAGTAATAATAATAGTAATAATAATAGTAATAATAATAATAATAATAGTAATAATAATAATAGTAATAGTAATAATAATAATAATAGTAATAGTAATAATAATAATAATAATAATAATAATAATAATAATAATAATAATAATAATAATAATAATAATAATAATAATAATAATAATAATAATAATAATAATAATAATAATAATAATAATAATAATAATAATAATAATAATAATAATAATAATAATAATAATAATAATAATAATAATAATAA